>LPNX011048009.1:65805-172711 GCA_001517045.1 Pseudotsuga menziesii | reverse complement strand
ATAAACAGCTCCAACAATCACCCGAAAACAGTGCTGCAACAATGGCAAGTGTGAAGAAAATCTAGTTAAGGTCTTCATTTTTATAGAACTCTTAGACGTCGCTATAGCGATGGAAAACATTGACTTTTTGCGCCCTAGGTCAAGTTGACCGTTGTAAAAAGCCAGTAAAATCTCGATGCCCTAGGTCAACTTGACGGTGCCGTCGCTATAGCGACGGATAGCCGTGGATACAGCGACGTCTAGCTCTTTAGCCATGGATACAGCGACGGATAAGACTCCCTTCGTGGATACAGCGACGGCTAGGCGTGGATACAGCGACGCCTCATTCCTGTTGCTTCCGATTTTACACCAAAAAGTAAGAAACGTGGAAAACCTCCGTGGAAAAATCCGCGCTTTTGTACTAGTGTTGGTTATTGTTCTACTTTATAGTTCATTGTTTTTCTATTAAGATTTTTTTATTGGATTTTGCATGAGTGAACCTAACCAAGTGGGCCATTAAGTATGAAGAGCCTGCTGTTGAGGCTTTCAAGCTGCTAAGCATGGGTTAATTGAAGCTGCCGCGAGATCTAAGTATGGCTTAGCAGCTAAGTACAAGTGAGATGGTTTAGCCATTGTAATATTTTGAAAAGTCATCGATGTACTAGATGATTTTCATGCTGAGGATTTTCATTGTTGAGGCTTTTAAGTTGCTAAGTATGGGTTAATTGAAGTTGTCACGGGATCTAAGTATGGCTTAGCAGCCAAGTACAAGTGGGATGGTTTAGCTATTGTAATATTTTGAAAATTCATCGATGTTCTAGATGATTTTCATGTAAAGTTATATAGAGATAGTTTTTGAGAAAACTCATATTTATTGTAATACTTGACATTTCATATATATAATATAATTTGTGTGGTTTAAAATGTATATGGTTGTACATTATATTTTTTATAAGTGTTGTAATTAACTAATTGATGTGACATTGCATAATTCACATGCGTATTAGATGATGATAAATAATTTATGATTCTTTTTTTTAATTTAAACATGATAACATATTAAAAATTTATATTGATTAATAACGGACACCATTAAAACTATTAAAATATAATAACCACATAAAATGACTTAAAATGACTAAATTAGTGACCAATAAATGAGATTAATGACCAAAATTCGCATGTAAAATGACCAAAAATTGAGAGATACGTGACCAAACAATGAGATATAAATAACAAAAAAAATGACCAAAATTCGCATATCAATGACCAAAAAACAGTTTTGGTGGCTAATTTACGGTCTTTTATTACACGACCAAATTTGGTCATATTCTAGTTTGTCATGTGGTCATTAATTTGGTCATAAATGTGGTCATATTTTTGGTCATTTATTCAAATATATGACCAAATTAATGACCAAATATATGAACAAATTAATGATCAACTGACAAGCTATAAATGACCAAAATAAAAATGACCAATTTTGGTCACGTAATAAAAGACCATAAATTAGCCACCAATGATCGTCAAACCAAAAGTAGTCATTGATATGCAGATTTTGGTCATTTTTTTGGTCACTAATCTCTTATTTTCCACTAGTGTCCAGGTCAATACTAAGGATACATCTTCCTTGAACTAAGAGCTATTTCATTGCCATCTAACCTAATTTTGACCCCATTGTTACAAACTTTTCTCCCAATGACATGCATAGATTATTAAAGTGATAAAATAAAAGAGATGTCATCACATGGTATAGATGTGACCCATGTAAAAGTGTTGTATCAACACACATTTTTTTTTAATTTTTTTAATGAGTGATGCCACCCATGATGGGCTAAAGTAGTCCTTAAGTAGGTACACTTCAGGTCAATACTAAGGATAAATCTTCCTTAAACTAAGAGCTATTTCATTGCCATCTAACCTAATTTTGACCCCATTGTTACCAACTTTTCTCCCAATGATATTTATAAGCATCCTTCAATGATTTGTAGGATGAGAAGGGATTCTTGTATATTGAAAATTGTGTCAATGTATCTTTTCATGATAGCTTCTATTTTGAAATTGATCATATTTAATTGTTCTCTCTCCACCTATGTTCAAATCCCATTTTGTGACATGTTTATTCTTTATGAGTCAATTGTTGATGAGACATATATAATCTATTCATGAGTTGTTGATTTATCCTTCTAGGATTTACGTTGGATACTATTATTTAAAGAAAGAAAAAATACCAAAAATATACCTCTACCTGGAAATAAGAAGAAGCTTATATCTATTCGGATTAATTAACAAATCGATAGCTTGGACTCTTATCGATAGCTTGGACTCTTGATTAATTCATTGATTCTTTCTTCATTAATGGTTCATTAGAAGACCCTTCTATAGAAACATAATTATTTGGGAATGTTTATTTACAATTACTCTACACCATTTGGAGAGGAAGAAATAAAGAAAACTGATGGGACAAGTATGAGAATTGTATGATATGAGATGTCAAAATAGTCATAGACTAGGGTCACCAATGGTCGAATAGAAAATAATATATTTTTGAAGATTCTAGGGTTTATCGTGGAGACCATCAGGCAAAGTGTCTAGAAAATTTCAGCACAATATATTACATGGAAAAAGAAAGAAACTTATATATATATATTTGATTAATTAACCAATAGATAGCTTCGACACTTCCTTCATCAATTCATTGATTTTTTCTACATTAATGCATCATTGAGAGACCTTGGTGGTGGTTCTTAATACCAATTACAACAGGCATGGGAATTGCTTAACGGTTCTATGCATGCATTATGCTATTCTTGAATGTTGGTTGAAGCTCAGGCTTCCAAAATTGGCGTTGTAGCCTCCTCCATTTGTTATGGGTGACAACAAGAAGCCCTGCAAGAAGAAACACATATGTTTCTTGGGATAATCAATAATGCATATGAGAAGAAGGCTCAAAACAAGAAGCGTGTTGCTGTTGTTGCTCGTCAGGAAGCTTGTTACAGGATTCAAAATGGTGAGCATTATTTCTGAAATCGATCACCTGAGCACAACCACGGGGCCAATTATTCACGTTGGAATCGACTAGCAATGAATGTAACTATCGACCACTGCAACTGATTGCAAAGAAATGTTGTCATTATTGCAAAGAAATGTTTATTTTACGTAAAGGATTAAAGAACATGATGTTGTTCATTATCGTAGGAAGAGGATGCAAGAAAAAAATAAAAAACTCAAGAGCTGAAAATGCAAAAGATAGAAAATATAACCAAATATGAGTTGTTGTTCAGAATTTTATTAGCAAAACAGAAAACTACAAGTGTGCCTTATGCAACTATGAAATGATCTATTTATAGAAAATTTGCAACAGATGTTTTACTGTTCAAATTTCTGCTGGAGGGTGAATTTCATTAATTGTTAAACTACTAGGTGGTTGATGGGTTGATGGGTGGCTAGGTGGTGGTTGATGGACGGCCAGCTGGGCGGCTGCTTGTCCATAGTTGGCACCGTCAAGCTTACTTTTCAACACTCCCCTTAAGATTGACTTCTCAATGATGCCCAAACCTTTCCTTAGATGTTCAAATCTATGTTTTGCTCCTTTTGTGAAAAACTTGATTTTTTGATAGATTTATTGTTGAATTATTGTCACAATAAATTTTTGTTGCTCCTTTTTGATCTTGCATCAAATTTGTCATTATTCATCTTATCCAAACTGCTTGACATGCTGCTGGTGTTGCTGCTACATATTCTGCTTCTGTAGTTGAAAGAGTAACAATAGGTTGTTTTGAGAAGCCCATGAAATCGCTCGTGAACCAAGATGGAAAATATACCCATATGTGCTTTTACTATCATCAATGCTACGTGCAAAATCACCATCTGTGTACCCAACTAGAATGTAATCATTTGATTTTGAATATAAGATGCCATAATCTCTTGTTCCACTAATATATCTTAAAATCCTTTTACATGTCTGCCAATGTGAATCCATTGGTGTTTCCATGAACCTTGGAATCAAACTGACTGCATACATAATGTCAGGCCTTATTGCTGTCAAATACATCAATTTGACTACCAATCTTTTGAACAAACTTAGATCTACTTTTGTACCATTTTCTTCTTTGCTCAATTTCAATCCTGTTGCTATAGGTGTAGATGTTGGATTGCAATTCAACATATTGAACCTTTTCAAGACATCCTTAGTATATTTTTCTTGACAAATGAAAATTCCATCATTTGTTTGACTTACTTCTATGCCCAAGAAATATTTCATTAAGCTCAAATCTTGTTGATTTAAACAACTCATTTGAAAAGTTTCCAGTAAATATCAAATCATCAACATATAGGCATACAATTAAGACCTTACCTTGATTATTTACCTTGATGTAAGGAGTTGGCTCACTACTGCATTTGCTAAAACAATGGCTCTGGAAATATGAGTCAATGCGGCTATACCATGCTCTTGGAGCTTGTTTGAGACCATACAAATCCTTTTTCAATCTATAAACTTTATGTTCATGACCCAATATCTGATAACCTGGTGGTTGTGGCACATATACTTCTTCTTGTAATATCCCATTCAAAAAGGATGATTTGACATCCATTTGATAAACTTTCCATTTATGATGCCTTGTTATTGCTAACACTGTTCTTACGGTATCTAATCTAGCTACTGGAGAAAAAGTCTCATTCAGAGAGCTCTTGTATTTAGTAGAACATAGTGCATGTTTCTGCTAACATGCTTGGAAAAATTGGTTTATCAAGCCTTTTATTAAGCTCCCCTCTTCCTTTTTCTTGGAATCATATACACCCTTTGGATTCAAGGGGGGAATTGTTGGATATGTAAACCTAGGTGTTAGGACTATTGTGCACTAGTCACATGCAAAGAATACCATAAGTCTAAGGGAGACCAAGAGTCACCTGGGATTCCAAGAGACCTCTTGAAATATGAAAACCAAGAGTCATCTCATACAATATAATGTACATTTGTGAATGAGATTAGTGTGTTTTCACACATTTTTATGCTTTTGTGTAGTTATTCCTTTTCCTAAATTGGCTTTGTGTTGGCCAATATTTTATTTGCCCAATGGACTCCTTACACCATCAAATAAATTTTGGGTCCAAGAACTTATGGTTAACATAAATTCCAACTTCGAGACAATTCTTAAATTATTCATGACAACTTGTAGTAATGATACAAGAGTAGTTATCCATATTTTTGAAAAGATAAGCTTATAATGGTCTCTCTAGGACCACTTTTTCTTATAAAGCTTGGGAACTATATGTGCAAAATATAGGTTGGTTATGAGTGTGTGTATAGGTTGAAAATAAGGCTTATGTTTGTAGTGAAACAAAACATATGAAAATGCAAGACCATGTGACAAAGCTGCAGTTGGATGGAACATACACTCGCATGCACCTCTGGGCGCACACGCACATTATGGAGTGCCATTCAAAATGTTAGAAGAACATTGGATGATAATTTTGACCATATTTGTAACCTACAAGTCAACCTATTTAATAGAAGTCGAAAAAGTAGATGAAGCTGTGGTCAAAGATGCTTTTTAGTTCAATATGCCAATAAGAATTAAGGTTGATATTGGCGTTGAAATAATGGTCTAGAAGGCCTTTTTGTCTAGTATTTGCAGTTGACATTACAATTGATGATATTGTTGAATTACTAGTTGAAAATCATTTATTTTCTAGTAGTGTTTAAGTTGAAGTACAAGTTGACTAGGGAACTATCAAGATGTGTGTTTCTTGGTTGAAATTTATTTCAAAATTTGCAATGATGATGTCCAAAATTAGGTTGAAAATCAACTTAGTTATACTGTAATATATTGGTCAATTTTTGTATTAAAAAAATTCTTGTTCTTGAGCTCATGTAAGATCTTGGACCCGATCATAGGTCATATGCTCATCCCTAGCTCAAGGCATGGTACTAGGCTATGCTTAAGTAAGGAGAGTCCTCGTGCAAAGGTCAAGTATTGCGATCCTAATCTTGAACTCTATGAAGGTTGTAGACTTGAGTTCCTATCAAGCAAGGGCCTTGGTCTTGATATCTATGGTAATGAGCAAATAAATTTAAAATAGAAAATAAAATCATTGTTGCAAAAGCAAAAAGCGAAACATTAAACATTAAAGAGAATTTAAGAATCCCAAACAAATATAATAAAAATTATGCCCGACCATATAACATCTTAGTGATGTCACCGATAAACAAATAACATAATATCTCTAGGTTTATGCCCATGTTGATCATAAACACAAATAATAGCAATAAAATTTCTATTGAGCTATGAGAGGATGCACAGGTTTATGATGTACATCTAAAGCCATGTATTTGTATAAATTTCAATGCACTATGGTTAAGTGAAAACATAATGCTTCATAAATTAATACATTGTTTTGTAACCATATCTCACATAAAGCCCCGAGGGGTAGCTTAGTTGGTTGGAATTTGAATCCAAAGGCCATTTGATATTGAGATTGGAGGTTCAATTCTCACGAATCCAACTCTTTGGGTCCGCCCTCCTAGAATTATTACTATGGTGCATAGGCTAAATTAGTCTTTAAGTAGGTACACTCCAGGTCAATACTAAGGATACATCTTCCTTGAACTAAGAGCTATTTCATTGCCATCTAACCTAATTTTAAACCCATTGTTACAAACTTTTCTCCCAATGACATGCATAGATTATGAAAGTGATAAAATAAAAGAGATGCCATCACATGGTATAGATGTGACCAATGTAAAAGAGTTGTATCTACACACATTTTTTTTTAATTTTTTTAATTAGTGATGCCACCCATGATAAGATAAAGTAGTCTTTAAGTAGCTACCTTCAGCTGGATACTAAGGATACATCTTCCTTGAATTAACCAATAGATAGCTTTGACTCTTGAATAATTCATTGATTCTTTCTTCATTAATGTTTCATTAGGAGACCCGTGTGTAGAAACATAATTGTTTGGGAATGTCTATTTACAACTCTACACATCTGGGGAGTAAGAATAAAGGGAACTCATGGGACAAGTATGAGAATTGTATGATATGAGATGTCAAAATAGAGTCATAGACTAGGGTCAACAATGGTCGAATAGAAAATAATATATTTTTGAAGATTCTAGGGTTTATAGTGGAGACCATCAAGGGAAAGTGTGTGGAAAATCTCCTCACAAATGGTCGAATAGAAAATAATATATTTTAGGGTTTATGGTGGAGACCATCAAGGGAAAGTGTCTAGAAAATTTCCTCACAATATATTACCTGGAAAGAGAAAGAAATTTTTATATATATTGGTTAATAGCTTCGACACTTCCTTCATCTATTCATTGATTTTTTATTCATTAATGCTTCATTGAGAGATCCTGGTGTTGGTTCTTAATACCAATTACTGCAGGCATGCGAATTGCTTAACGGTTCTATGCGTGCATTATGCTATTCTTGAACGTTGGTTGAAGCTCAGGCTTCCAAAATTGGCGTTGTAGCCTCCTCCATTTGTTCTGGGTGACAACAAGAAGCCCTGCAAGAAGAAACACAGATGTTGCTTGGGAGAATCAATAATGCATATGAGAAGAAGGCTCAAAACAAGAAGCGTGTTGCTGTTGTCGCTCGTCAGGCAGCTTGCTACAGAATTCAGAATGGTGAGCATTATTTCTGAAATCGATCACCTGAGCACAACCACGGGGCCAATTATTCGCGTTGTAATCGACCAGCAATGAACGTAACTGTCGACCACTGTAACCGATTGCAAAGAAATGTTGTCATTATTGCAAAGAAATGTTTATTTTACGTATAAAGGATTAAAGAACCTGATGTTGTCATACACTGGAACTTTTCTGCCCACCTCGTGATGGAGAAGTCTGACTAAGTCCGATGCTGTCGAGTTAGATGTAGCGTTGGTCGAATGGTTTCTGGAGGAAGGCGCAACAGATTTCAAGGAATTGGACTTCCCCTTGATAATGCCATTATTTGATTGTTGTCTCTAAAGATCCCTCCAAGTGGTACTCGTTGAGAAAATGTCATTGTCACCTCCAAGTGGTACTCGTTGAGAAAATGTCATTGTCACCTCAACAAAGCCGCTAATTGTAAATAGATTTATTTTTGAAATTTGTCTACCCTAGATTGTATAATGGAGTTTGCATGATAATATAACCGGAGATGAAGATTTGAGCACCAAAGTAAACCTTTCAATAGTTTTACTCACAATTTAATGGTGCATTTCCATTGGATTATGAAGATAATTTTTTTATTAAGGGTTCAATTATGGGAATGAAGAAATATAACAAGGTAATTTGCGTTTAATGAATTTTGTTAGATTGAGTCTTATATTACTATCCCAAAATAATAATGAATGCATATTACTATCCCAAAATAATAATGAATGTATTTTGAATTAGATGACATTTCATTAACAACCAGAAGATTGCAAAACAATCAAGTAAACTCAATAATTAGTAATTTTCACAAAATATAAGATGCTTGCTTAGTCATTAATAATCCAAATAAAAAACTAAATGTGGAAATCACAATGATCATTGCACCAATTTAATCTCCTAGTTGTATCTTTTGAGGATAAATCAATGAGAAAAAACAAATTAAATGTAATTCCCTGATTTTTGATAGTAGTATTTAAAACAAGTTTGATATATGTAAAGGAAAGGAGAGACAAGGACACTTTTAGAGCACAAGATAAAACCAACTAGAAAATCCATCACCAAAAGAACCCAAATTGTTGTTCAAATAACACCTACGCATAAATACGGGATGAAGGTACTCAACTAAGTGGTGAAGGAAACTATCCACACTAATTTCATACAACTAGTTTATTGAGAGAAGTGGTTGTTATTAAATCCTACCCACGAGCTTCTTTCTAAGCAACCCATGATGGTATTATAGTTTGTCATTTTGATACAATCAATCACCTCAATTCATGTGAATAATTTAATGGGGCATGGTTTTTATTCATTTCCACTTACCTCTATATTTAATTTCCTCATTTCCACTTACCTTGGACAACCCTTAGTTGTGTTTAACCTCCTCCCATACCTTTGTTTATCTTCTTCATATCTCTATGATAATTTCATCAATTTGGTGTATGAGATCATTGATCTCCAAAAGGGCACAATAAAAAATTGCTCATCATGATATCTTCATCTTAACTATAACATCATGTATATAGTTATTGCATTAATTATCTATGTTTGAGAGTCTTGAATTATGATTTCATTTTCATATTTGTGATTGTGGTTTCCTATTACTTCCCATGGGTTTGAACTTGGAACTCCCTTTCACTTGCTTAATTCACCACTAGAAAAGGCCAAATTATGTAATGTCGGAATGGTGAGCCCTACAATTGCATGGTATTTAACAATGTCCCCATGAATGGGTTGAAGAACATTGATATGCGCCCTTGTGGATTCTTCGTTCATAAATCTCTTGGTTCCTCATCCAATAATAATTAGGATAGTGGCTTCCTTGCCCTTGGTCTTTAACCCCAAAATACATTTTTGTCCTTTGACCTCTTCATGATCCAATGACCATTAGGCTTCAACTTCCCTTGTGTTATGTTAATAACAATGCATGTAAGTGGCTGATCTCTTCAAATCCCACAATACATTGTATTCATGTGTCCTCTTTCATGATTTCATCATTGAAATCATGTTTGTTCTCTACATGTCCTCCCTCATTTTGGATATGATGGAAAACATGCATATGCCCTTAGATCTTGAACATATAACACCATATTATGTTTGTTATTGATGTTAAATATAATGGTTATCAAGATTCCTATAGCGCATCTTCCCATCTTCCACAAAAACGCTTGTAATGCATGTAGGCCCATCGATCTTCATCCTAATTTGAAGGGTATCAAATCACCCATTTTCTGTTTCTCCTCTTTTGACCTAGATTCTTGGAATCCAACAAGGGCCTCATAAGGCTTGAACTTGAAGTATCATGGGTACCAAATTTTGTCATGATCACAGTAGATAACAACTAGCTTCCCCAATGCTGACAATGAAGGAGGGACGAGGGACTATAATATTTGATTATGCTTATAGACTAGTTAATCACCAATTATCCCACTACTACAATTGGTAAGTGGTAGGCAAATTGTCGTTTTTATCATGATGTAAGGCATCACAAAAAACCTGAGAATAATTTAATATATTTAATGTTTTTTATTTTTAATTTTTAATTTCCCTTTTAATATTTCATTTTTGAAATGGATGAAAGTAAAATATAAATTTGAAGGTAGATAATATAGCTTATTGATTATTTTACATTAAAATTTAAAAGTGGGACTCTTGTTGTAGGATGTTTGGAATCACACATATATAGTAGAGTTAAGGCGATTTCCATATTTCAACAAACTTGGTAGTTTTTTAAGGGTGTTGACATCATGTTAAATAACTATTAGAGGAATTCTAGTCTAAAAATAGGATTCCTAAGGAAACTACAAATAATAAGCCAGATATGCCACGCCAAATTCGTGTATGATAAATCACACTTCCATGGAAGCTAGCTTAATACAATTTTTTTTCCTTTGAAAAAAAAATTGAAATCTTTACTTTCAATAAAAATGCACTTTTCAATGACTTATGCAACCAAGTGTTCAAGAAACATATGAAGTAACATCTTCACATTTAGAAAAATTGTTTCAAAAGAGAGCCTTCCATATATCCAACATTTATCATCATTTGCACTAATAGAAAACAAGTGGAAACAATTAGCCACCCCTACTCTAACACAAGAAACTTATAGGAGAAAGGTGTCACCATCATCCCATCTATAAAATTTCTCAAACAAAAGTCATCTCGATAGATCCAACAATCTTTCATCATTTCCATGAACAAAAGTAGGAAAATTCAACCTCCCCTCATGTAGCACAAGATGACACCTACAGTGATAAAATGAGTCACTGACCTCCCATAATGGAGCATATGAAATATACCCATGTACAACCATTCAATAAAAGAGTTGTATCACTTCTACAAAGTACCAATAATTCTACAAGAATCAAGGAAAAGTCACCATGAAAAACTCCTAAACTGTAGCAAAAGTATATGCTTTCATCCATTATAAAGGCATCATCATGTGTTCAATCTAAACTGGTAAAAAAAATGAATAACCATAGCATGACATCCCATACTGAAAGCACTTACATATCCTCATCCAAGAAGGATTCACTGGAAAAAAAAAAAACCCAAATCCTAATCCAAAATACAAAATTTATTGTAGAAACATAGGGTCCATCTTGTCATATATACATCTTGTATAAAAGGAAAAACTAAACATTGGATAATCCTATAGCTTGTCACCCAAAGAGTTCATTATCATTATCCCTATATATGACTACATGCATCCAATATAAGAACAAAATCATAGTACTTCCATATTTTATTTTATCCATGATACAACGTCCTAAAACATATCATCATAAAAAAACCCCATAGGAGTATCAAAAAGTAAGAAAATAAATTATAAAGGATCATCCTAAAGCTTGTCACCATAATGAGCTCATTGTCACTGTCCATAAGATGAAACTATCCAAAGATATAAAAGTAGGACCCATTTACATAAAAGGGCCATGATCATGCTCAACATCTTCACATATAACACCAAGTCAAGAATCTTTATGAAGTTTTCCATAAAATATCATTGAAAATTATCTTGTAGTACTACTACATGCATTCAATATACAGTCTCAAATTAAAAACAAAAAAGCATTCTATAGATAATCACCAAAAGAGACCATTTTTATTGTCCAAAAGGATCTTCCCAACTATAAATATAAATAAATAAATATAGCCCCTTTTACATGAAAGGGACAAGATAACGCTCTGCCAAGATACCATTTCTATCTTTCCAAATGTACTAGCATCAAAATTCCATATTTATGCCTTCTTTTTATAATCCATTAGCTATTCCATTCCTCTTCTTGTAGACATGCATGAAATTTGCATCAACAATATAATGGTTTTAAGTCATAACATCATAGATTGCTCAAAGCCAAACATTCTCTATGCATATTTTAATTGTTATCCATTGAACAATTAGGAGAATGTCCTCCATAACCTACAACCTCTAATTTCCCTTATAGTAACAACCAACTCAATAATAATTTTCAAAGCCAAAATATACCTTCTATTATTTGTAGCATATCCCACCCCTTTAGTTGCTAAAGTTATGGAAAAATGATGAATATTCTTTATCCCCCATCCTCCCATTTTCTTAGGGGTTGGTATTCTTTTCCATAAAACCCAATGGAAACGATTCCTCTTCTTTTCAATATCCCATAGGAACTTAAATTTCATTTTCCTCCCTTTTTCCAAGGTGCATTTGGGGATGGAAGATAACGAGACACAACATACCATAATTTATTCAAGTACAGACTTAATTAATACCAATATCCCACCCCTCCCTAGACAACCACCTAAGATACCACTAGGATATCTTCTTTTCAACCTTAGATAGCATCCATCTGTAGTCCCCTTTAGCGTAGTCATTTGGATTCAGGTAGAAACCTAAATACTTGATGGAACTTTGTAAATTTTCATTCACATAAGGGATAACTGAAAAATATTCCTTCTATATTTTTCTTGACCCTAAAATAAGATATTGTTGACTTCCTCAGGTTAACCTTCATCCTTGGATCTGGACAGTAAAGGTCTATAATACCATAACATTTTTGAGAATCTCTATGAGTTTTATCACAAAATTTAAAATATCATTAATGGTCAAGAGATGAGTGATATTAGTCTTCATGTTGATCCTTATAACTTTAATGGTTCCTATCGATTTAAACAAAATTGCTTGGCTTAATCCCTCATCTACAAAAAGGAAAAACAGAGGAGATAAGGGGAACCCTTGTCTTATACCTTTTCTTGGATTGAAAATTAAACTTTGAGGGAATCCCATTGATTAACACCACAAATTAAGTAGTTTTAATACAACTCATTATCCAATTAATTGCAATGATGTTAAACTCAACATGAGGAAGCATTAACCTAATGTAGAGCCAATTCACTATATTATAGGGATTGTGTAAATCCACTTTGATGACCATATCTTGCATACGTTTTGACTTAAGGGTATGGAACACTCCCTGTGCAACTACCACAACCTCATGGAATATGTATGCTTACGAAGAGCCCAAAGAAATAGATTTTGACAACACAACTTTTACCCTTTATGCAATGACATTTGTTGTAGTTTTATATCTACAATTGCACAAAGATATGTGTCTAAATTCCTTAGAGGATTGAGAATTATTAGACTTGGGATCATACAGATTAAATTTATGTTTAATGCTGCCAAAAATTTCCCATTTAACCTTGACTTCTCTATCACCCTTATTTGGTTTTCTTCTATCATCTCGTAAAATCCTATGAAGAATTCGATAGACCATCCATCCAACCTTGGCATTTTATCCTTTTGAAAAGAAGTTAGAACCTATAACAACTCCTCCTTTGATATATGTTATGTTACAATAACAAAATCCTCCTTGTTTACCATATTTCATAACTACATTGCCATGTTGAAAACTCATCTATAGTAGCTTGACCTTCTTCCTTGGAGAGGCATTCAAAGCAGTTTAACCCTTCTATCATTAAATCCTTAATTCTTTGAAACAAAATTACCATCCTCTCCTTTTATAATCTAGTGGTTTTACATGATGAAAGGATTTGGTATTATCATCCCCCTTTTCCATCCATGTGGCACTACTTTTAAGTCTCCAATATGTTTCTTTTTATACTAACAATATTCTCTTCTCATCCTCTAGGGTATTGATTTCCTTTTTTATGCTCTTTAATAGTATACCCCGCTATATCTTCAAAATGTATCCCCTTAATATGATTTTCCTCTTCAAAATATTCCTTGTCATTTCTAATTTTCCTTTCATGACCCTAGGATAGCACAACATGTTTAACTTGCTCGAGGTTAAACACAAATTGTAATGCGAATGATTCTATTCTAGTTTCTTTATTTTTCCTCCAAAGAGATTTTACCAAGTAGACAAAACTTTCATCTCCCATCCACCCATAATTAAACATAAAAGTATTATGCTTTTTCTCTCCCACATAGTCAAATTCCAAATATATGGGATAGTGATTAGAATCACCTTCTATTCCAATAAATGGTTTTAATTCAAATTGATATTTCATAAAGCTTTTTGACACCAAGATGAGTCTACCCCTTTTTCTATTCTACCTTCTTCAACCCTCTTCGTCCTACATGTAGGCATAAATTTTATGCGCTTGATATCAAACATTCCATTATATTCTAAATGTTTGTTAAAAAATTCTAAAAGGAGATCCAGTCCAATAGATCTCCCCAATATTTACGCATTCTCAATGCAAAATCATATTCACTACCCCCCTCAACAAAGAAAAGGTGATCTAAGATTGGACTTGAAGATGTTAGGATATTTAGATGCTTAGGAGTTAGTTAAGATATAATTTGGTGTAAAGTTTTTTAGGTAAAGTGTGTTTCTTTATTATGCATTTGTACTTATGTAATTCTTTGGTCACGATATGTTCTAGACACAAAGTGATCCGACAATTCATCTTCTCCTTGATATTAATGGATACTTATATGTGTATTAACACTTTATTGGTCCATGATATATATTTAAATAACATGGAGGTTCATTTATTTGATTATCGATAGTGAGAAATCCATATATAATTTTTTTCCTTTTAGTTATTTTGTTGGGGATATGCAATGTTCAACCTCTCTGAGGGTTTTAACCATGTAAAAGATCAATGTGTTGATCTCTTATTTTTTGTGAATGATTGCTTAAGGTTTTTGAATTGTGTGTAAATACTTGTTTTAGAGAAACATGGTATCATAGCACTTACAAAGACATGTTCTTCTTGTTGATCAATATTTTGAACCTGTTTAGTTGTCAAATAAGAATATCTATATTCTACTATTTATGTGCATTTTTGGGATGAGAGAGGTGTTCCATTGCATATGGAGCGATGCTTTTAGTTGGAATTATTTTTCACTTGAAAAGGTTTATGTTTGCCCAAGATACAACCATTTTATCGAATCCAAAGGAGCATTGCTTACATTTACAAAAATTAGAAAAAAATCTATCACAAATTGTTTGACATTTCAACTTGGATTTATGTTTTATTCCCAACTTGTTTCCTTTTATTTTGTGTATGCTCTTTGTCATTGTTCTATGTGAACTCAAAAATTATACATAGAGTAGAAAGGGTTTTCTTGATTACATATGCTCTTTGTCATGTGCCTTGTGCAAAATTGATAAACTAAAAAATATGAGAAACTTACATTTTCCATGTAATGTAACTAAGTTTTAACCCCAAATTTGAGAAGTTTTAGTTTCAAAATTTCATATTTTGATTATGTATGACTGTGTATAAGTGTTTTGTATGCCAATTTTTTTTTGTTTTGTATTCACACTTTCAACTACCACCACCAACACCAACACCACCAACATTAACAACTCCATTCTTCTTCATAATATACTAAAACTTTTGTTTAAATCACTTTATCAAAATTTAATTTATTAAGTAATAGGGCTTGTGTTCAAGTCCTAGAATTGCTTCCCACTTGTTTTATAAAAGTGGGTTACTAAATTTTAAAAGTACTATTTTTATGAAGTTTAATTTTTTTATGTAACTTTAACATATAAAGTAACTTAATTGTAAAAGTGCTCCCCACTTGTTTTACAAAAGTGGTCACTTGGTTTAAAAATATTTTATTTGTAAAAGGTTAACTTATAGGAAAAAATAGTAAATGGGGGGTATTATATATTACTCAGTAACCCCATGATCATGTGCATCAATCTCTAGTTTCTACATGAGTTCTTGGTTCCTTTTTTCCTTTAAAAAAATGCATGACTTTGACATCCACAGTCTTTTTTTAGTGTTGTTTTCTTATAAACTGCCTATTTTTTTAGAGATCTTCGGAATTAGACAATTAGTTTATGTTTTTAAGTCATATTACCTACATATAATAACATGACTAGTCTAAGTGATATTCTATTTACCAGTATCAACTACTCATGAAGAGTCTGTATGGAGGATGTCCTCATGAAGATTTTGTATGGAGAATTTCCTATGAAGGGAATTTATTAAATTACCTTGGGAAAAGAAACGACACCCACTGATGCCCCAAAGAAATTCAAATGGGATGATAAAAATGATGAAGCATGTGTATTGATAGGGATTTCTATTTCTAATGACTTATGATTTCATCTCAAGAAATTGGCCAACTAGATGCAACTTGGACAAAGCTAGAAACCTTAAATTACCAACTTAAAAATCGGTTGGTAGTTTTAAAATCATGGGATTTATCTTGCAATGAATAATTTTATCTAAATTCAAAACCCTTAAAAACTCTTAGTTGAAGAATGTCACACCTAATGTATTTATTATATTCTTGCAAATATTTATAGTCTTATTTTTTTTTAATGTCTACTTTTCACTCTACTATAGAAGCTCTAGTTTTTGCTTATCAAAAAATCACTCTCAAAGTGTTTTGTGATTCTCTCATTAGATAGATAGATAACTTCTGGCATCTTTGAGCGATCAACATGGTAGGTACATCTAATAAATACCTAATATCACAACATAAGGATACAACCAAGAATCCAAAGAAGCATCACCCTCATAACAATAAAAAAACAAGGGTCCCAAAGCCTCTCAACTAGTTCATCTTTCCAATTGTGATAAGGGAACCCAATCAATAGGAAAAGAAATTGAGAGATTGTATTTTTTCTGGGAAAAATGGTCATCTGGAGTCTAACTGTTTCAAGAAAATGGAAGCCTTAGAAGCAACAATGAAGAATTATTACATCAATTTGATATTCGTCTAACTCTTCTTCTCATGGACATGCACTTTTTGCTTTTGTTTTTTCCTTCAATGCATCATCTACTTCTTCTTTCAATGAGTGGATTATTGATTTTGGAGAATCTTATTATATGGATAAGAATAAATCCATTTTTTCTACTCTTAATTATTGTAACACTAAACAAATATTTGTTGGTGATGATAGATCTCTTCGTGTTGTAGGGTCTAGAAAAATTCAAATAGATGATGATCATTGCAAAGATGTATTATTTGTTCCATGTCTTTCGTGCAATTTGTTGTCACTATCAGATCAATTATTCCGGTGAAATAAATATTGTATATATTTCACCTCATCCAGTTGTAATCAAGGATTTAAAGTATCCTAAGCATGCCCTCACAACCACAATTGTTGATAATATTACTAGGTTGTACATATTTGACAACTTTCGGTCATCGTCTTTTCCATATGTTTTTATTGCTCATAGCAATGATTTGAGCAAACTTTGGCTCGAATGATTTCATCATCTAAACTATTTCTCATGGAAATAGATATGCAATTAGACAATGGTGATCAGTTTTCTTCCCATTTCTTGTAGAGATGGTGCTTGTCCTGGGTGTGTTCTCAACAAACATGATCGAGACAATATTAACAAACGTGCCTTTTGGTGTGCCTTCTCCCTTGCAACTTTTTCATAGTGATTTGTGTGGAACACTTCCTTCTGTAGGTTCAAGTACTTCTTAACTTTCATTAATGTATTCTCAAGAGGAATTGGGGATTAATTTTTAAAACTTAATATAATTTTTCGACATGATTTTGGTTTATAAATCCCTTGTAGAAAAAAAAATTGGAAATACAAAAGTTAATAATAAAGAATGGATTTGAATATATAAACAACAAATTTACAAATTATTGCACTGCATAAGGCATTCAAATGCAACATATTGTTCCATACACATCACAACAAAATATTGTCGCCGAGAGAAATAATTGCATATTAAAGGAAACAACCAATTATATAATCCAATCTAAGGGTTTAAGTCGTGATTTTTGGGTGGAAGCCATTAATTGCGCCAATTACATAGTCAATTGCACTCCCACCAAGGTTTTAAAAGATATAACACCAGAGAAAGAATGAACTTAATTTTAAACTAGATATAATCCACTTTTTTGTGAGTGAAGCTTGGGCTCACATTCTTAATAAGAAACATAAATCACTACAACCTCAGAGTGAGAAGTGTTTTTTACGATTGGCTATTCTAAATATGTCAAAGGTTATAGAATTCTTCAAATTTATTCCAATCAAATTATTATTAGGAGAGATGTTAAATTTAATGAAAATATCTTGAATTGCAAGCCTCATTAGGATTTTGTACCATCTTTGAACTACAAGGCATATTTAGCATTTGGCCATCTTTAATTCCGAAATTTTCTACTAGTGGTCATACTCTAGTCTCTTATTTAGATGATTATAATAAGCCTGAAAATTCCACCTCTACCATTCATCCAATTGGGTTGATTGAATATGAACTCGCACCATCAAAACCACTTCCTCGAGGGGTCCACACAACATGTGAAGAAATTGGTTATCTTATTGGTGATGTTGTAGATAAATGTAAAATATTTTCATAGTTCCAATGAGATTCTTATCTTTTGTCTCAAGTTTAAAAGGCTCATGATCCATAAACATTTGTAGGAACTTATAGCCATCCAAATTGGGACACAATAATGTCTAAAGAATATAATTTCTTAATGGTGAATGGTACTTCAGATATTGTACCTCTTCCGAACAAAAGAAAACTTGTCCGATGTAAATGGGTGTATAGAAATAAGTAGGAATATGTTGCCTTTCACTTTCGGTCGACCCGAGTTCAGATCCTCAGTCATTAACTAAGACCCAGATATTGACCCGGTAAAGCAAAGCTCAGCCGACAACACCTATGACACAGATGCAGTATCACCTAAAATATTTTATGGGGAAATGCCATAACAAGGTTTCTGCAGTTAGGTGGGGTTTTCTACTCTCATGACACTTTATCACAACACTCTACCAAAGCCGAGGGTTATACTTATTATCGTTTGTCTATTCATTCAAGATACCATTCTAATTACTAGTCGACACGTATCATAATAATCAGCATAACAACCTTATTATAGATTCATTCAATAAGTAGTGTGACAGACACATATAAGGGATTATTCATAAACAAATGTAGTGCAACATATTCATATTTACTTATTCACAACATGCATGCAAAAAAACATAAGCACATTAATCAATGACACACAGAGAGAACAATTAACGTGGAAACCCATCTGGGAAAAACCATAAAGGCGCTCTTCATATTGAATGAGAAATATGTTAGCACCTTTTGTCTACACACTCAGCTTGCAGAATCTTCTCTAGGTATTCTTTACAATTCAGACAGACTTCTCTCCCCTCATGCTCTTTGGTTTTGGTTCTAGATACTTCCTCTCTTCTTCACTCCTCTGTTGATCCGCACACATCCTGGATTGATTCTCTATATTAAAAAACTCTCCTATTCTCTTCCCTACCTATACACCGACTTAACGAACCAATTGACTACTTAGTTAACAAAACAATTGATAACCAACGTCAATCTCGCACATCAGGGTATTTTTTAAGGATTCTAATATTATACTTAAATATAGTATTCTAGGTGATTGTTTTGGATTGATTTTTTTTTTATAGATAGGTAGGCGAATATTAAATATGAAACTTACAATTAACACTGAAATGTGTAAATTTTGGCGAATATTATGATAAAAGAAACCTATTTTATGTAAATATAGGCAATATTAGAGACTAAAAAGTGAATTTCTTTCTTGAAAAAAAACCCAAAAATAGCCAATTGGTGAAATTTCGCCCCTAAAAATTAGCCTACCACACATAGCTTGGGTTCACTTTTTTATAATCTTCCACCTGTCCTAATAAACTGAATCTTTTATGTTAGTCGACAAGCTATCATTTCTATTCTTGTACATTCAATTTCAACTGAAAATAGGCATTATAGACCCAAAATGCAATTATTATTTTTACCAAAGCGTTCTTTATTCTAACTAACTTGTTACCATGATCAACCGAGCTGTCCTTTTCACTGCTCTTCTCTTATGCTATCGTGGTTTCTTCCATCGCAGATTCTCCTATATTCAATATTTTTGTTGTGGTTGCTTCTGTAGCAACTTCTCTTCTATCGCAATACTTCTTCAATCGCAACTCTTCTTCCGTCGCAACTTCTCTTTTCTGTCTTGCAGCCGGATTCTTGATATTCGCGATTAGAATTATGGCTAAATTCTGCTTAACTTTTCCTAGGGACAACATGCCCCCAACACTCACTTGTGGCTCGTCCCAAGCCACATTAATATGAGACCTATGTTGTTACAACCTTACTTTGAAAATCCTGAAATATTTTCACTATCCGCTTAGTATCCTCTCGTACTTCTGCTTACGTCTTCTTCAAATTTTCCACAAGTTCAGAACTGATGTGTTTTGAAGTTGTAAGTCTTGATGACTCTACTTCTTGTCACACTTTTGGTGTACAAGTTGAATGAAAACTATAATTTTCTCTACCTCTTCTTCTAGTTCTGCAACCTTGTTAGTCCTCTTTTGTTGTTGTGTTCCTAATTTTGTGACCTATTGTTGTTGCCTCTTCATGTCAACAGAATTATCCATTTTCTATACTAATGGAAGCTTCTTCATCTCATTCTTCAGTTGGTTCACCTCTTTCTCTGTGGTGCTCAGTTGTTCCATGAATTTCTCTAACTATTCATCGTCAATCAAAGCTTACCATGTCTGGGAAACTTTCCCGACTACTTTGGCACAACGTGCCTCCACATCTTTTATTCTATTCGTAGCTTCTGTTGTTGCTTTTCTTCTCTCTAGCAGTACTTCTGGAGGTGTACTGGGAGTCACTTGTAATTACAAATCCATGAATTTCTTGCGGAGGTTCTCTGCAATATTTCCAAGTTGAAACACTTTGTCTTTTGTAAACATCTCATGGGTAATGCCTTCATCAATAAAAAATATTGCAAGAAAGTGTTACAGCTGTGTCAATCCGGTGCCTATTTCCCTCCCAAGTATTAGCTTCCTGCTCTGTTTGTTTGATTGTTTTCTTCATCTTATGAACAATATTGTTTGATGTTCTAATGTGCTTGACCAATGGGCCCTCCTTGACCTTCATTTCCACCACTGCGACATTCTAAATGGAACACACTTTGTACATCAGTATTGTAGAGAAATTTATGGTGACATGGCCCATGTTTTTTACCATGGAATTCAACTATGCTATCCCCAAGTCGATTGCTTCACCCAACACTTGAGTTTTTATTGGTGGGATGGGTGTCAAAACATGACTTGGTTTCTCTTATGACGAGCCAGCTAAGTCCCGCGAATCAGGAAATTGTGGTCTGTAGTCAACCACCATTCTTACTTCTTTAATTTCCTTATAGAACGTTTGTAATAAATCCGTGATAATGTTGGTTAGTTGTGTTTACCGCTCATATATCTTCTTGAGGATTTGATTGGAGAACTTTTCCATTGTATCCATCAATAGAGTATAATCATCATTGTAAGGCCGACAATTCCAATTGATTTGTTTCCTTTCCTCTTCTTATGACTCCTCACTGACTTCTTTGTTTGCTTCCTCTTTTTCCCTATTGTTGGGCCTATTGAAGTTGTGCTTGACTCACTGTGGGTATTTTCTAGATTTTATTCTGGGTTCTCCTTTGTGTTATCCTCTTGGTTCTATTCTGGGTTCTCTTTTGGTGGATTCTCTCCTTGGTCTCCATCCTTCTATATCAACGACTCATCTTGTCATACCTATTTGTCTACAGATAGCTGGTCATCTGTAATAGGAACTCTCCATTATTCCATCCAATATTGATTAATGGCATCAATTTATGTAGCTGACAGCTAATACTGTGTCCTAAGGCATTGACATTATGGGTCTTGATGGGCCTCGACCTAAATATATGATGGGCCTCGACCGAAAATATGATAATGTTTCTAAACCGCTTAACAATCCTGTCAGTAATTCTGGCCTCCCTTCTTACATGATGTCACAAGGTCTCTCCTTGTAAAAAGAAATCTATATTGTTGTGTGTTTTCCTCTACTTGAAATATTTTTTGAACCAGAGAATCTTGTATTGAGCTTCTAGAAATAAAACGGGTACATCGACCCCTTGGTAGTTTGTTGGTTCTTCTCATGCAACAAACAAATCAAAATAAGTGGCCATGAGTAATGAAATGTGCTACCTTTCTCCTGTTCCTCCTCTGATATGCTAATAGTTTATTTAGCAGATATTGAGACTAGCTGAGTTGAACACCCGCTGCACATAATTATGCCGCACTAATTGTCCCTGTGGTGCACTAGTTCGGTCGCATATTTCAGAACAACTTGATAGATAGAACCTTAGTTGTGAACCGAACAATGTAGTCATTGATAGAGGTGATGGAAAATCCTCTATTGTCTCTGGTCAGGTCATATTTTTCTTTCATCTTATTCGAATAATGTGTCCTATTATTTTCCAATTGAAAAATGGTGTTGGATAGATGCTTGCAAGTGGGAGTCCCATAATCGCTGTTATAAGCTCGAAATCCACATAAATATTTCGGTTGAGCCATAGATATACACCATGGAACGATACCAGCAATTGTTTAACACATGCATTCACCTCTACGCTGTGGCAAAAATGTGACATGTGCATCAGTTACAATAACCCAGCCTTGTCTAGTCCTCTTGCATCAGTTACACTAACCCAGCCTTGTCTCTTTGAGTTTCAGACACAACATCTCAGTTTATTCGGTTGGATGTAAGCAAAATGAAGAAAACTTTGGCGCAAATATGATATGCATTGACCTGTTTAACCAGTTTTTCCTTCGCACGAGTGAGCAATAAATTGGAAAGATGGCAATGATTTACGTCACATTGGGAAACGGTTTGAATCATTACAAGGAAACCCCCATTGAACCATCACTTTCCATGTCACTTCAGTGGTAGTTATTGTGAAATAATGAAGAAAGTGACCAAAAAGTACGTTGCTAAAATACCCAGTGTCCTTAATTCAACTACAACCAACTGTCTTCTTGCGACCAAATTTCCTCATGCAACAGTTCGTTTCTTCTTGCAACATGTATTTAGCCTTGGAAACATTTATTACTTTGGGACAAACAAAGAGTGTGCCCCACCATTTTTATTCCATGACAGAGATATATTGCAAACACTTTTCTTTTTCCTCGACAGATTGACTATGACACAAAACAAAACATTCATAAGTATGCATTTTTTATTTCGGTCGACCAAGTCGTGACCTTCCTAGTAAGGATTTAGTCGACTTCCATTCACTAGTCCTTTGAAAATTATTCCATCTAATTTCTCCAGTTGTACTGTGCCTCCTTCAATGATTTGAATGAAAACATAAGGCCCTGACCAATGTGTTTTCAACTTATGAGGATTATTTAAGAACTTACTATCATAAAGGAGGAAAGGTCCTCTGACCTGAAATTTCTTATTCTTTGTTGGCAGGCGGTTTTGAGGAAGTTAAGCTACACAACACCAATGGTGATGCGCAAGGTGAAAGATGATGCACAAGGTGAAAGATGATGCACATGGAGAAAGATGGCATGTAAGGAGGGAAAGTCGACAAAGAGTCGACTTGGTCATAATTTTGTAGTTTTGGTACAAAGTAGTTAGGAAGTTGATCTAAGTGGACCATTTTGTAAAAAGCATAAGCCTATAAATAGAGATAGGAATGTAAGGTTGAGATATGTTGTGCTTATGAGAGATTGATGTATTGATATTGATCTTATGTTTATTGTTGAATTGTGCTCTGTGAAAGACCGAAGTTTGTTTTGTTGCAACTATGAAGATGTTTTGAGATCCTATTTTTGATGTGGAAGTAATATAACATGACAAAAGTTGATGGAAATACTGTGTTTTATCTTTTGCTATTTTTCTTTGTTGAATGATGTAATGTGAATGGATCAATACTACAATATGACTGTTCTTTCTTAATGATGCGATGTTTCTGTGTTTTAAATCATGTTATGGTGATTGATCTGTTTATGAGTAATTATTTTGCTGCGATATGAATATGTTAATGCAATCTGATGATTGATGGTATGGATATGCGATAATAAACCCTTGGTTAGATATCTGAAGTAATGTTGTGATCGATAGACAATAGATGCACAAACCCTACTTATTACTACAGAAATGTGGTTCTGACAGTTCTCCCTTAAACATCTCAGGTGAGACCTCATCTGCTTCGTAGGTGTTGTTGGACAGGGTAAAACCTGTCTGGGCCGATACTCAAGGAGATCGCTACGTTAAGGGTGTCGACAGAGAGTAAACCTTTGTCGATGGATCTGTGTCAAAAAATGGTTCCTTTTCTAGGACCATAGTGCGAGGAGAAGGAGGGAATGTTGTGGCATCTGACTAGACCAACGATTCAAGATTGGTTTGATTACAAGGCTCAAGAATTTGAAGCAAAAGAGAACTAGAACCCTAGATTAACGACAGAAGAGTGGCTGGGAAGGTATCTCTATTATGATATCCAGGAGTACTTCTTCTATGAGTTTTCGATAATCTTGTATGAGTAGTCGGCGCAATTGATCTATGGGAAGGAAAATTTTCAAGGAGGCGAACCCACCTGTTGGAACTCAGAGCTGATCCAACAACTGAAGGAGGTAGACAATAGAGCGTCGAGGGATGTCAAGGTGTGGCTTGATAGCATCTTGGAAGGCTACATCATTGAGTTCATAGTAGATACAATCAAGTCTTATATCGACGTAGAAATGGAATTCTTTAAAGGACCAAGAGGTAGGTTTATGTTATCTTTGCAATTGTCGATTAAAATGCTCATATGTTAAAATGGTATATTGAAGATGAACTCTGATGAGTAGAGCCCTGGTGTGTGGAGGCTGTGGGTACCGTGAAGATGAGGGTTGGATGGAATGATACGGGGTAGATGGATGGGAGTTGCGATGATACTGTGAGGGAAGATGAGGAAGGACATGTTCTTCTATGAAGTGGGGCAAGGTTTTGACAAGAGAAGAGGCGAAGGACCGAGGAGAGTCTTGTTGCGACCAGAATAAGAAGCTACGAGAGAAGATCACAAGGGATGAAGGAGACGACTTAGCTACGCCTAAGACCAAAGAAATACCAACCCAGAGCAACAATGTACCCACACCTCAATGCACTGCTAGAAAAAGAAAAAGGTCTTCTAGAGGATCATCCGACTCTGAAGGATCCACTGGGGGTTCAAGTTCTTTTTCTCACATGAATAAGAAAAACAGGCGCTACCAGAGCAACTCACATGATGAATTCAAGAAGGATAAGCCTCCTATGTTTGATGGTGAGGTGAAGAATGGTCAAGAAGTGGAATCTTGGCTTCTTGGGATGAGAAAATATTTCCAAGTCCAAGACTACTCTGGAAGTATGAAGGCTAGGGTAGCCATTTTCAATTTGATTGGAAGAGCATCAATATGGTGGAAGAACTTCAGGAAAGTGAAGAAGATCAGTGAAAGGAAAATTGTGTGGAAGCAGTTCCAGGAGTATTTAAGGAAGAAGTACCTCTCTGAGAGGTACAATGATGATAAGATCAAGGAATTCCATGAGCTGAAATTGGGACAACAGACCATGGAAGAGTATGAAAACAAGTTCTTGGAGCTGTTGAGGTATGCCAAATACATCAAAGATGATAAAGTGAAGATTCAACATTCTCTGAGTGGGTTACCTCAATCATACAAAGACAAGATTGAGTTTGATGAGCCTTGAACTCTAGAAGAGGCTATTAGAAAGGCCAAGTATTGCTATGATAAAAAAAAAGGAAAGCTTGATTATCATAAGGCATGGAAGGATACAAAGAATGAAAATTACAACAAAAGGAAGAGTGGTTTCAAACCCTCTAACTCTCGAAAACAACAAAAGAAACCACCACAAGTTGTGACTAAGCCATCCAGAGTAATGGGAGGAAATACAAGAGACCTAAAAGAGATTAGAGAGACTCTCCTATGCTGGATATGTGGAGAAAACCACATGCACAGGAACTGTCCCCATGAGGAAGGGTATGCAAGGCTAGCTTACAACATCCAAGAAGTTGAAACAGTGGGTCAAGTAGCAAGGATGGTACCTAGAATTTATGCATCCCTAGAGGACCGTCAAGTAGATCATTAGTAAACTGTGGTTGAAGTTGAATGTAAGATTGATAAGAAAACTGTTTCTATTTTGATTGACCCTGGATCTTCTCACAGCTATATTTCTCCTAAAGTTGTTGAGATTTGTTCTTTTAAAAGGTTAAAGCATAACAAATCATGGTTAGTTCAACTAGCCACTGGAACCAAGAGGAAAGTTAGTGAAGTAGTAAGGAAATTACCATTAGTCATGAATGGGCTAGTCACCTATGCAGACTTGAATGTTGTACCACTTGGTTCCTATGATATTCTCATTGGAATGGATTGGTTGGAAGCACACAGAGTAAAGCTTGATTGTTACAACAACCCCTTTGAGTGCATAGATCAAGAAGGAAACTTAAGGGTTGTAAGAGGCATTCCAAAGGTGATTTTTGTTAGGTGGATTCCAACAATGCAGTTGAAGAAGTGCTGTAGGAAAGGTTGCATAGGGTATGCAGCTCATGTTTTGGAGGCAGTAGAGAATGAAAATCCTAGGTTGGAGGAATTTCATGTGTTGCAGGAATTCAGGGATGTTTTTCTTGATGAAATTCTAGGGCTTCCTCCAAGGAGGGACATTGATTTCACAATGGAACTTGTGCTAGGATCAGCATCGATGTCCAAGACACCCTACAGGATGAGTACACCAGGATTGCTAGAGATGAAGATGCAGTTGCAGGAGTTGTTGGAAAAGAAGTATGCCAGGCCAAGTGTGTCTCCTTGGGGAGCACTAGTTCTATTTGTGAAAAATAAAGATGGTACACTCAGGTTGTGTATTGATTACATATAGTTGAACAAAGTCACTTTGAAGAATAAATATCCTTTACCTCGAATTGATGACCTCTTTGATAAAATGAGACGAGAAAAGGTATTTTCCAAGAATGACTTGAGGTTTGGTTACGATCATGTAAGAATCATGACAATGATATTCATATGAGAACCTTCAGAATAAGGTATGGACACTATGAGTTTGTAATGGTACCATTTGGTATCACAAATGCACTAGCTACATTAATGTGCCTCATGAATAGTGTTTTCAACAGGTATCTAGACAAGTTTGTTCTTGTTTTCCTTAATGACATTCTTATCTATTCTAAGAATGAGGAAAAGCATGAAGAACATTTGAGGTTGACTTTGAAATTATTAAGGGAGCATAAGTTGCATGCAAAGTTGATCAAATGTGACTTCTATAAAGACATAATTCATTATTTGGGTCACATCATCTCAAAAGAGGGCATATCTGTAGACCCTGAGAAGATTGAGGCCATTATGAATTGGCCAACTCCAAGAAATGTGAAAGATGTAAGGTATTTTATGGGGCTTGCAGGATACTACAGGAGAATCATTGAGGGATTCTACAAGGTTGCACATTCCATCACTTCTTTACAAAATAAGGAAATAAAATTTGAATGGACACCAAGATGTGAAGAAAGTTTCCAAGAGTTGAAGCATATTCTTACAAGTGCACCAATTCTAAAAATTGCAGACCCATAAAAAGATTTTGTAGTGTGTACTGATGCATGTAATCAAGGAATTGGAGGATTTATTATGCAAGAAAACCACGTGGTATGTTATGATTCAATAAAGTTGAAGGAGCATGAGAAGAACTATGCTACTCATGGTCTAGAACTTGCTACCATAGTACATGCTCTAAAGATGTGGAGGCATTACTTAACGGGAAGAAAATTTGAGTTAAGGATGGATCACTGTGGTCTGAAATATTTGTTTGATCAACGAACTATAAATGCTAGGAAATCTAGATGGTTGGAGTTTCTATGTGAGTTTGATTTTGAAATCAAACACATAAAAGGAAAAGAAAACAAAGTGGCTGATGCACTTAGTAGGAAGGTGCATGAAATTTGTGTGGAATCTCTTAGTATTTTCCAATTAGATTTGAGACAGCAGAATGTTAAACATATTGCTGAAGATGAAATGTATGTGCAGATAAAGGACAAATTGCAGCAACAAAGTCTCAGGAAGAGGTATGAGGGATATAAATTGGAAGAAGATGGACTTATTACTTATAAAAATAGAAATTATATTCCAAACGTAGCATATTTGAGGAGAATTGTTATGGATGACATCGATCAAGCTCCATATTCTGGTCACCCAGGATATCAGAAGACAATTGCTACAGCCAAAAAGCAGTATTTTTGGCTAGGAGTGAAGAAGGAAATTACTGAGTATATTTCAAAGTGCATTAAATGTCAGCAGGTGAAGGTTGATCATGAACACCAAGCAGGTTTGTTGCATCCTTTTCCCGTCCCGGAATGGAAATGGGAAGTTGTTTCCATGGATTTTATTACAGGATTTCCAATGACTTGGAGACAACATGATTCCATCATGGTTGTGGTGGACACTTGACAAAGGAAACACATTTTATATTGGTTAATTCCATGTATAAGACCGATGCCATTACAAAAATATTCATGAAGGATATTTTCAGATTGCATGGATTGCTTAAGGCAATAGTCTCTGACATGGATCTCAAGCTTACTTCCAATTTTTGGAAGGGCATGTTTTCAGATTTGGGTATAAAGATGAACTTAAACACTACCTACCATCCTCATATTGATGGAAAAACATAGAGAGTGAATCAAGTGCTTGAAGACATGCTTCGCATGTATGTGATGGACAAACCATCCAAGTGGGAAGATTACTTACACTTGGTAGAGTTTTCCTATAATAATGGACAGCAAGCATCATTAGGAATGAGTCCATATGAAGCCCTGTATGGAAGAACGTGTAGGACACAAGTGACTTGGGATAATCCAGTGGCCATGATTGTGCTTGGTCAAAATTTGCTTAAGGAAATGGAGCAAGAGGTTGTGAAGATCAGACAGAATCTGAAAGAAGCCTAGGATTGATAGAAAATATATGCAGAAAAGCATAGAGTGCATAGAGAGTTCAGTGTTGGGAATCATGTTTACCTCAGAGTGAAGGAAAGGAAGAGTTCTTTGAATCTTGGAAGTTGTGCCAAGCTGTCAACCAGATATTATGGGCCTTTTTAAGTGCTCAAAAGAATAGGTCTAGTTGCATATAGACTTGCATTGCCTGCTAGCATTAGGGCTCATAATGTTTTTCATGTTTCTTTGCTTAAGAAATATGTACATGACCCTAACCATGTGATAAATTGGGATGTGATTCAGGTGGAAACCGAGGGAGAGTTCCAAACTGAGCCATTGCACATCCTTGACAAGAAGGTCACAGTGCTCCAGAATCAAGCCGTTGGACAGGTAAAGGTGCAGTGGGAGCACTACGGTCCTAAAGAAGCTACGTGGGAACTGGAGGATGCCATGCGATTGGCACATCCATTTTTGTTCAATTTTGAAAATCACTAAGGATAGTGCTAATGAAGGGTGAGGGGAATGTAACACCTCGGTTTTGACCCCAAGGGGGAGGGGAAGGTAATGCCTCGATTTTCATCCCATGGCATTGAAATTGTACATGATGTATATATTGTATGAAATCATGGCAAGGAGCTCAAGGCCAAGGCCTTGCCATTGATTTGGTGTTTTGTGTATAGGTGATCAAGTTTGATGCCTATGGTTCATGGTGCTAAGTCAAGAAAATCATATATTTGAATATCATGTAAATACACAATTTAAGAAGATACCATAGCTATTTATGCACTGTAATGTGAAAGAGATGGGGGCATGATTTAACAACGGAACAGAGAGGAATTAAACCAACAGATTCCAGGTGAGTGATTGTAGGTTCAATACTCACAAAACCTAGTTCAATCAGCAAAAAACCCTTTGTTGTTTTGTCATTCAAGTCACCCAACAGACACGAGTTCGGAATGAAAACCTTTTGGATAGAAATTTCGTGTCCACTAGCTGATGTTAAACAACTTTCTAAATGAATCAGTGAAATCCTTGTGGACTGTTGGATTTGTTTCCTCACATAGATCAACGGTGGACTCCAAACCTGATAAAGTGGATTCATTAGAATTTCACGCACATGGAAAGTTTGTTAAGTCATGCTAGTTGAATCAACAAAATTGTTGTACATCGTCAATCTATTTGATGATTGATCTTAGTCTTAGATCTGCTCAAAAGTTACCTGTTCGTTAACTCGTCCACCCTGGTTCGTTCCTGTGCTCGATCATTCAATTTTCTTGTATGAAATTGGGTGAGGCAGTTAATTATTGGGGTCGAGCAATGCATGGAAGTCGATTGCATGAGTGAAAAAGCCTACAGTCTACAGAGGCCATGTTATGGATTCTAAAGCAAGAAAACCAAAGACGATGTGCCCATTCTATCACCCCAATATTCATCTGAACATGGGGGTCATTCAATTCATACTACCATTTGATCTGATCGATTGGGAATGCATTGTTCACTCTCCTGAGTTGCAGAGAAGGTTTCTGCCATGGTTGTGCAGTGTGGTTCAGTCCATCTACATTGTGGTTGTGGAGAGTTGCTCATGTTACACATGGTGGTTCATGGTTTTATTACAGTGTTTCCCTATGTGACAGAGTGTATGAAACCTTGGTTGTGTGTTAAAGTGTTATCCTGAACTACATTGTGTAATAGGGTGGTATGAGACCCTGTTTTCTCTATGTTACAGAGGGAAGACTATGTTTATGTGTTTCCTTGTGGGTTGTTGTGATTTGCATCCATGTTTTGGTTTGAAAGAGTTAGGGGTGGAAGAGACCCATAATTGGCTGATAAACCTAGTGAAGAGAGGAACCTCACAAACATATCAAGAGGGGGCTGGAAAATCCTTTATGCACACCTTGAAGAGCACTGGAAGGGAAGGTATGGCCTCAGGGAACTGTGAAGTAGTGAAGGGAATAATTCCTTTTGTTTGGTGTGTAGGTATTGTGAAATTCCAAGCGAGACAAATCTGGTGTAGGTGTCCATAGATATGTGGTTGAGCTCACTACCTTAGCAATTCTATCTTTACATTGCTTTAATCACCCGAGAAACCCAACTATAGGTTGGTTTGACTGTGTTTTGATGTGTGCTGGCTATGTGTGAGCTAGATGTTCCCTAGTTCCTTATGGAAATCATGTCTAGCTTGGGGGTGGCGGTGGTGTTGAGAGATTAATGAACACACTGGCCTATGGTTGGGTGGAACATTGCAGTGACATAGCTAGTTGCGGGACAACTCCATCACTCAAGATAAGTATTCTCTGTTTCTTTATTTATGCAATGTATTTTCTTATGAATGAAATGATTACGTTGAATGCTTATGAATGAGTTAAAGTAGAGGTTACTGTTGAATGAATATCCTTGCATTTGCATTTGTTTATGCCTTGTATGTTTCGATGTATTTTTCCTAAGTTCATGGAGGCTAGAAGCCTGTTACATAGCCAGAATACATCTGACTTAGTGTTTTCGCTCCTTGAAATCCACCCAGGGAAGGAGGAAGGAGGAAACCATAAAAGAGAAGTGAAAACGGGGCAGAATGTTGGTTTTCTGATTCCCGAGATCTGCCTATGAAAGGAATAAGGAAGGAGCAGAGAAAGAATCAAAAGGTATAAGGAAAAGTTGGATTTTTGCATCCCGAGTCACACCGAAAGGGAGGAAGTCAGAATACGGAAGTCATATCCTAAAGATGGACCAAGAGTAGTGGAACTCTGGTGTGTGGGGGATGTAGGCACTGCGACAGTAAGGAGAGAAATGCATAAAGAAGTAATGGGTAGATGGGCATGATTTCTGGAGAGAATGTAAAGGTCGCTGAAGAAACAAGTGGTTGTACAAGGGGAGGAGTTAGATTTCGAGAAAAGAGGCAGAGGACGAGAGAAGGTCCTGCTGAAGTCGAAGTGCGATACCGTGAAGAAAAACCACACGAGACGAAGCAACCTTTTTGTGACGGTGAGGACATATAGGCCCAGGATACACCCGTAATAACAACAGGCTCGAACCCCAGCAGTAACATGTCTACTCCTCCATGCACTACTCCACCACAAGGAAGGAACGCACATTCTACGTCGACTTGCCCGACGTGTCAGCAACAGTCTAGTAATAGAGCATCAACAGGGGGACGAAGGTCTAGAAAGGCGGAAGATGAAATGAAGTTACCAATATTCAATGGAAATGGCACCGACGATCTAGAGTAGTACTGGTTCTTATGTGAAGCGATCTGGACTGCTCGATAAACTATCGATGATGATGTCAAGAAAAGTCAGCTAGCCACTACTTTGAGGGGCAGCGCATTGGAATGGTTTATGAGATTTACACGGGTGCCTCACGGAGGTACTGTAAAAACATTGGACAAGATCAGAATAGGACTATTTGAGGAATTTGAGAAGCCGAAGTCAAAATATTAGTACATCACTGAATTAAAAGAGATCAAATAATTCCCCATTGAAACGATTTGGGATTTTGATCAGTGATTTAAGACATTGATGGCTCGGGTCAGTTTTTAGATGAGCAATGTTCAACATAAAGAATGTTTTATTGTAGTGCTTGTCCCGAATATCTGGAAACCATTAATGCAACAAAAGATTGCGACATAGAGTGAGGCTCTGGAGACCGCGATGAAATTGGAGGCATCACCAGTAGGGGAAACCATCATTGGAATAAATCAAATTCAGGCGCAGTTGGCCAATTTAACGCTGCAATTGCAAGACATAAAAAAGGCTAAGGAATATCATGATGATATTTGGCACACCCGTTGCCATGGAAGCGGACATACCAAGCATACCTATCCAACATTTCGAAACTATTTGCTTTCAGGGGCCCCTAACCCGTTGAGTGGTGTTGGTGCACCATGGTGTCGCATCTACTAGGTCTATGGGCATCAACATGAGAACTATGATTATATGTAGAAGATGGTTACCAAGGAGGAAAGTTTGTACTATACATTTTGTCGGTCGGTTGGACATGACGACAAAAACTGCCGCGCTTATGATTTTATCTAGGAAAGGACGTATGATTCATACTTTGTGAAAGGAGAGGACCCTCGGACAGTGCAAGCATAGCCGTAAGTAGTACAACCAGCAGCATAGGTACCATATACACCATTTCCTCTGTTGTAGTTTGTCCTTGCGCAACCACAACAACAGTTTATGGCGCAGCCGCAGTTCGTGCCATAGCCGCAGATGGTGGTACATCGATAGTATAACTAGGCACCGCGACCATAGTATAATCAGCTGCAATATGTTCAAGCTGTGCAATATTTGTCCAGCAGCAACCTAACCCATCACAACAATAAATGGCCCAACCGCAGTTGTAGCAAGGAGAAGTCTAAGGAGGATTCTACAGGGGGTTCAGGGGTTGAGGAGGAGGATTTGGATGTGGAGGAGGACGAGGTCATGAATCCATTCAGTACTACACCTGTGGGGTATTTAGGCATTACCAGAGGCAGTGCCCTCATGCCCAGTGCACATACTGTGCATCTAGCGACCATAATGTTGAAAGTTTCCCTCATTTGATTGCAAAATGGCAGGTAGGACAAATTCCTTAGTTACATAATGCATAGAATCAGAATCATCCTGCGTTCCAAGTACACAACCAGTCGATAATGTAGAACTAGGTTCCACTACAGACTCAGAATCAAAACCTTCCTTAGGCACAAAACCAATCGATGAATCAACCATTGAATCAAAACCCACCTTTGAACCAGGGATCGATAGTTGCCACTATTCAGGCTGAGCTGCAGATGAAGGATGTCGATGTTGGGATTGTCGCTTGCGCTAGTGCGACAACTGGCCGAGATGATGGACCATGGTGACAAGTTTGAATCATTGGTAAGAAGAAGGTCGCATTTGATATTCAACAGATAAAGATACCTTCTTCAACGCGAAGAACGAAATCGGGAGAAATCCAGGTAAGTTACCAATTGTTGATATGCCATTTTCTTTTGATCCATATGCAGAGGCAAGACCATCTCGGTAGTATGGTACCCTGCACAATTTCTTTGCCAAGTTTTCTATCATTGGTGAGGGACTCGGATTCCCTTGTCGAGCTTGAGGCATTATTGCACCTCCTGGATAAAACAGTAAAGGACTCCGCTGTGAATTCCTTACAAAAAAGGAAGACCGGCAAGGAGATGAAGATGAATGTCCAAATTGGGGATTATGAGGTTGACTCGGTCATTTTGGACCTTGGATCAGATGTGAACATTTTGACAAAGCAAACCAAGCTATTGATGGGAAAGCCAATGTTGAGATGGTCGTTGGTACAACTGCGTTTATCCAACCAAGCGAAGGTTCAACCCATTGGTTGTGTTTCAAATTTGGTTGTTGACATTGAAGGTATGAAAACATGTGCTAACTTTGACGTGATAGAAGTTGTAGGAGATGGTGGTTCCTATCCTACTTTGCTAGGAATTGGATGGGCTAATGATAGCATGGCAGTTATCAACTTCAAAAAACGTGTTATGACATTTGAAAACCAGGATGTTAGGGTCATTGCTCCTATGGAACCTCAAGAAGGATGACGATATATCGATCTAGTAAAGGAGGAATTCGAGAGAAGTGGGGATCATGCTTATAACATCTCCAAGGAATATATCCAACCTACTATTAATGGCGAACTTGGATGCTGCAACGTAAGTTCCACGTCCTCCAACTTTGATGATGCTCTAGAAAATTGGCAGAATCGGTTGCATGAGGTATCATTCAGAAAGTGTGGGTTGATTACACAGTCTCTTCGACATGTTGTGTCTGAGATTATTGAGTTGCCCATTTATGAAGGACTGCCAGGACTATCTGAGTTCTTTCAAGAATTTGAAGAGAAAGTGCTTGAAACATAAAGAATATTGGCTCTTGATGTAGTACTCTGAAGGCTACTCTGGCTCGATGGTGGGAAACACACAAACAGACGATCCATGACTGGGAGCGGTGTCGTAGGTTGATGATGGTCCATCTTGGAGATGTAGAGGTCTATCATGCTGGGAGATATGATGGACGAGATGACCCTACCATTAATTTAAACGAGTGTTAGAGGTTATAGACATTGCGTCCTAGAGATGAGTGTGTTCACGCTTTTTTTCATACTCTAGAAGAGATGCCAAGATCCTGGTATGTGGTAGTAGAATTGCACAGAACCATTACCACTTGGGAGGACTTGTCAATATGCTTTGTGCAAATGTTTCGCTTCCAGGATGCCAACCACGAGGTATGTAATGCTTTGCACATTATCTGGGACGTAGTACTAAAAGTCATCCTTGTTGCATACCTCATTGATCCTCATGCAAATTGGTCTATCCAATCCATGATGACGTGCTACAACTTGTCTGGGGAACTTGAAGATGATGACGAGCTACAGCATGTTAATATTTCCAAAGTCCGAAGGAATCCGTGGTGTCATAGCTCCCGACATACCAACGGAATCGATGAACCAACTGCCGAGGATCCGGAAAGTTAACATTGGTTCAGCAGAAAATGCAAAATTTGCTAATTTCAGAGACTATTGGGGCGAAGAGATGATGGCCAAAGTCATAGATCTACTACACGAATCCCAGGACCTTTTGCCAACACAATTTTCAGAAATGAACTAGTACACTAGATGTCGTATAGACTGAACCCATGATACAAATATCGCGTGAAAGCTGAGATCGATAGGATGCTCGATGCCGGGATCATCGAACCTGTAGAAGAATGAGAGTGGATAAGCCCGATGGTGGTCCAAGATAAGAAGATCGGTGGTATCCGTAATTGTGTCGATATGAGAAAGTTGAATGATGCATGTGTACACGATCCGTTCTCGACCCCTTTCACAGATGAAGTCCTAGAAGGTGTAGGTGGCCAGGAGGTGTATTCCTTCACATATGACTTTTCTGAGATACCACCAGATCTAGATTGTGAAGGAGGATCACCATAAGACTACATTCGTCACCGAGTGGGGCTATTTCCAATATACCGTCATGTCATTTGGGATGAAGAACACACCTACTGTATTCTCCTGCATAGTCGTCACTGTATTTAAAGATTTTATTCAAAAATTCTTGTAGGTATATATGGATGACTGGACCATCTATGGCTTGGTTAAATACCATCTGGACAATCTGCGATTAATAATGGGATGATGTAGGCAGCATCAGATTGCATTGAATTCAAAAAACTGTATTTTCTGTGCACCCTTTGGCATACTACTTGGGCACATCGTGTTGACGAATGTAAAAATGCTCCTAGCAATTGGTCCTCGAAATTGCATTCTGTAGGTCTCTACTCCTGCTCATAGCTTCCTGCAAAGTGGTAGGTCAGTAGGCCTTCACCAACCCCTTCAATGGTTCAGTCGGTCCTTCTATAAACAAAAGGATCAGCCTTGATTCTGATATGTCAGCGACCATTATAGACACCTTTTGGAACTCTGAGATTTATGCTTCTGAAGTTCCAACTTGTCTTATGTGTTCCAAATCCCGGAAAAAGATATCAGGGTCTCTCCGGTCAAATCTTTCTAACAATTTTCTAGTGAACTCCTCGTAGGTGACTACTTGATCATGGCCTAATGTTTTCATGCAATGAAACCACTAGTCAATGGACTCCCTATCAATATGTAGGGCTTCCAACTTGATGGAAACCCTTTCTACTATAGGATTCAACTGAAAATATGTAACCATTTTATGAATCCAAGAGCTCACTGAGCAATTGGTAGTGCCATCAAAATATGGCAAAGTGATTTTCCCAATGGAATTATTTAATTCATAATTCTGATATGGATGCCTTGCAGCCCCTCTTGGCTGCCCCTTAAATTGAGTTTCATAGAAATCTCGAAATAACAGATCCCTTTTGCACTCCTCACTCAATGATTGGTAAACAAAACACTTCTTGTCACATGTAGCAATAGTTTTAGCCTGTGCTTCATGGTCTTCTTTAGGTGTTTCTACAAATTTAAGCATGGTAGGCCCTAGTTGAAATTTTGGTTCATCCCTATACTCAAGTGGCCTTTTCTGAGGTCCAGGTTTAAAAAAAATACCCCCACCCATGACCTTTCTTTCTTCACATTGGGAGCCAATGTTGCTCCCTTCACCATCTTTCACTCCCAGTTGTTTAGCTAAGAATTCTCTAGTCTCTTAACCAGATTGTATGATGTTAGTTGAAATTTCTTGCAGAACTTTCAACATGTTCTTAAAAAAATTCATGAATTCATCTTTCTCATCCCTTTCTTCGTGGAATTTCCCATCCACATATTCTACTTCCTCCTCTTGAGGAATCTTTCTTTTGGTATCGGAATTGTATTTTGGACCCATTGAATAATATCAAGAGAAGGTATGGAGGACCATGATCTGATACCAATGTAATTTCCCAAGTCTGGTGTGCATACCTGAACACTATTTAATTCTGTAATTTAATTTAAAATTTCTGAACTTTGAATCAAACCACTTACAACCTCTTCGGAATGGGAAAATCAGGGGTTTTTTCTGGGAAATTTTGCAAGAAAGAGGAGTGAGAAGGGGGAAGAAAACAAATAAATTTTAGACATAGAATTTCCTCTTCCCTAACACATTTATATCTGGTGCCATTTAGGTTTCAGAATCCACTATGCAGAAACCTACTACCACGCTTCTAGGAAGCCAAACCATGAAACTATGAAGAGTACTTCATCCAATTACAACCAGGGGATTTTGGAAACTTGAAGAGGGTTGTTCTAGAATTCATATAACATTGGAAATGGTTTTGGATATTTTTCCGTAGTCCTGGAAAGTTCTGATCCGTTTTGGAGGAATTTGGGTTTTTTCAGCAGTTTTGGCCAACTGAAACCCTGCATAGTGGAGGATCCCAAAAGGAAGTACAACCAAAATGAAAAAAGGTTGTATATATATGTATGGGAAGGCGGGCCTATCAGTGATCCATAGGAACTTACAGGGTTCATTTTTAGTTAACATAACTTATTTTACATCTAAAATTGCAAGGCTAGTCATTTAAAGCTAGCAATGTAGCTAAGGTCTAAAATAAAGCAGTTAATTCATGGTAAATTTATTTATGAACTAAATATTAAGTATAAAAGAGGTAAATAATATCTCAAGGAACATATAAAATATCTCCAATCATTCCCATAACCTTGCCTCTCTCTTATTGCACTCAGATTCATCAATTTTCCCCCATACAGTGATAAAATAAGATTTTTTTGGTGAAACTAAAGCTAGAATTTTTATGGACAGAGATATATCAACCTGATAAATATAAATTACAGGGTTATATTCTCCTACATATCATAAATCATATAATAAACTGACCATTACAAGGGAGACTTCAAAATAATGGGCAGGAGGCCCAGAACATGACCGGCAAAAAGGGCTGAGAGCATAGGTGAAGCATGGGCTTCACTGGAGCTTGACCTGAACATGATGGAGGCTGAAAATATCTCTGACAATACTTCAATGGCTTCAATCTAGCACTCCATACCTGCAATAGAAGGGAAGAGGATGGAAGGAGAGGGGAAGGGAAGGTTGCGGCTCATCTCCCAATAGTCTGAGGCACATCACTAAGAAGGAATTCTCACATAAGCATATCTCAACATACACAACAAGCTAACTGAAGAAATGGGCTCGAATTCTCCTTTAATAGAAATCTGGATGACCTATTTAGCAAGTGGAGGCTAATGGTGACCTGCGAGAGCAAGCAACCCCATGGGTTCCCTAACCCTAGCCACATAAGCACCCTCCTTGGGTAATTTGGAATGTAGGACCATGTGGAATCGTTTCCATGTCCCACTCATCCATCACATTTATAAACTGCGCCCTCCCTTAGTCAAAATATGTTGCTTTTGTTTTATGACAACTTTTTGCTTTTCTTGGCTCATAAGGAAACTGTGCTTTCCTTCCAAAAAATTTCCTGCTTTTTTCCTTACATATTTTCTAAGTTCTCTAAGAGGAAAATTTTCCCTCCCTTTGCAAAAATTTCCTACTTTTACCTCTGTCTGCTTTTCTGCTACTTTTAAGCTATTTGCCTTCATTTCCTTAATTGCTTTTGTCATAGAGTTTCTTATTTTTCACCAAGGCAAGTTGACTAGTTCCACCAATGTGCCCTTTTGACATGGAAGCCTTATTTCCACATCATTAATTTGCATAATAAATAAAAATTATGATATAAAATTAAATACATGTCTCAAAATAATTATTAGCAAAATTTGTCCTAGGAAGAATAATTAATGTCAATTTGAGCCCCTAGGAACTTAGCATGGTCAACACTTTTAATGGTCAAATTGAGGGGACATCATAGAGACTATGATATGGAATATATTATATTCCTAGACTTGGGCTCTGATGTTAACATTATGACAAGATAAACATGGGAAAGCATGGGGAAACCGCAACTGGAGTGTTCTCCTGTCCAACTCAGATTAGTAAATTAGTCAAAAGTCCTACCTATCAGTCAACTAACTCAAGTTCCTGTCGAGGTAGAAAGCCTGCGAATGTATGCTAACTTTGAAGTAATCGACATTATCGATGCCACAAATCCATATCCTGACTTTTTGTGATCGACTGGGTGATTAATAATCATACCATCATCAATTTTAAGAAAATAATCTTAACATTTGAATATTCAGAGTTAAGGGTGCTCGCACCAATTTATCCACTAGAAGGTCAGAGATATGTCAGGACAGTAAATAGTGAAGGACAAGGCAACTATATGGACCATATTCATAACATCATGTCTTCAAGGGATGATTATGTAAATCCAACGGTCGACAAAAAGCTTAGTTGGTGGAGTATTAGTTCTTGTACATTGGATTCTTGCGAAGCATTGGAAAACTGGAAGAACTAGATGCATGAAGTACCCATGAGAAGGTGCGCAAGAATTACATGATATGTGTGACAGGTAGGAATCAAGGTAAGTGATCTACCCACATATGAAGGTTTACCTAACCTTGCATATTTTCTGATAAAATTTGAAGAAAAAGTCACAGAATATCAGCGCTTGTACACCCTAGACTTTGCACTGAAAGCTACACCTGCTAGATGGTTGGTCGCACATAAAGAATCCATCTCAGAATGGACGCAATGTTGAAGTTTGATGGAGATAAGATTTAGATAAGAGATCAACTATATTGGTCAAAAGTATACATGATTGACTAATCCTGTTGACCATATGGAGTATTGTTGTGCGACATGGGAGGCATGTCTGCGATAGGAATGGGTTCATACACACATTAGACATGATACCAAGGAACTGGTATACATCAGTTGAACTGAGACAAGGAACTATTGAATGGGATACATTAGCTACTAGATTCACACACACATTTGAGTTTGTCAATGATCATTCATCTATTAATGTTGCATTGCAAGTAATTAACACAACAATATTTGAAGATATCCCTATCGCAATGACAAACTTCAATCAACACAATGCAACAATCTAGAATTGTATGGATTGCTATAATGTGATGGGATAACCTGATGATGATGACCCACTCGATGTAAATATACCATAGTTTGAAGGTACGTGCGTAGTGGAAGGATTTGGTATTTATAGTGATCATTAAATTTAGAATCCACTAAAAGTCAAGAACGTAAACATTGGCTCCTCGAAGAATCCAAAATTCTCCAGTATTGGAGATTACTAGGATGATGAGACTATTGGGAAAATTACAGACCTATTGCATGAGTTTCAGGATTCGTTCCATACGAAGTTCTCATAAATGAAAGGAATTGTCGGAGACCTTGGATAAATGAAAATACCAATAAATCCTGATGCAAAACCTGTAAAGCAGCAACCATACCGACTGAATCCATGATATAAAGAAAAAGTCAAGACAAAATTGGACTAAATGCTGGATGCAGGTATCATAGAACCTATTGAAGAATCAGAATGGATTAGTTCGATAGTAGTGCAAGATAAGAAGGATATGGGTGAATTAAGGATTTGTGTCGACCTAAGGAAATTAAATGATGCTTGTTTACATGACCCATTTTCAACTCCATTTACGAATGAGGTATTATAAAGTGTTGGGGTCAAGAAGTTTATTCATTCACTGATGGGTTCTCTGGATACCATCGTATAATAATTGCAAAGGAATATCGACACAATACTACCTTTGTGATAGAGTTGGGTTGTTTCCAATACATGGTAATGCCCTTTGGACTCAAGAATCCTCCTGATATATTTTCCAAAATAGTAGTGGATACCTTCAAAGATTTTATTCATAAATTTCTTGAGGTCTACTTTGATGATTGGACGGTATTTGGGGTCGTTAATGATCATATTGAGAGCCTCGAAATGATGCTGGAACAGTGTCACCGGTATCAGATTTCATTGAAATTAAAGAAATGTTTTTTTTGTGCCCATTTTGGAATTATGTTAGGCCATGTGGTTTGTCATGATGGAATCTTGCTCGACCCTGCTAAAATTGCGATCATTGTCGACCTACCACCACCTACCATAGTGAAGCAACTGAGAAAAACATTAGGACATACAGGATACTATCAAAAATTTATCAAAGGATATGTAGAGGTGACTGCTCCAATGGAGAAGTTATTGAAGAAATATGTTAAGTTCTAGTGGATGAAAAATTTCCAAGTATGGACACCTTAAGTAACAAGATGGTTACAACACCCATACTTGTATTTCCAATATGGAAAAAAGAATTTCATGTACATGTCGATGCGTTGTCTGTCGTGCTCGGTGTGGTACTAGCACAACCTTATGAAGGATCAATTGATCAACCTATTGCCTTCACTAGCAAGAATTTATCAACAACAGAGAAGAACTATACCATGAAATAAAGAGAGGGGCTAGATATGGTATACACTCTACAAAAATTTTGACACTACTTGCTGAGTGGACATTTCAAAATGTACACATATCATTCAACCTTGAAATACTTGGTCAATAAGCCAGTTTTGGGAGGGAATTTTTGCTGGCGGCTTCTCCTTTTTCAAGAATTTGACTTTGAAGTCATTGTTAAACCATGTCGACTGAAATCCAAGCCATCCGATCTCTTGAGGATTGAGAGTGGCGAAGAACCTAGTAATATCGATGATAGTATCCATGATGCACAATTATATTTGCGATAACAATGTTTAATGATCATTATAAAGACATCACACAATTTTTTAGTACGGGCTATGCCCCAGCTGAATTTACTACTACACAAAAGAAACAGTTCGTTGAGTGAGCTGCATATTTCTAGTTAATTGCTGGAAAATTATATAAAAAGGGCCTTGATGAGATTATTCGTCGCTGTGTCTTGGAACATGGGAGATAAAATATACTGAATGAATCACATGCTGGTGTCGTGGGAGGCCATTATGCTGGAAAAGATACAGTGCAAAATATATTGCAAGAAGGATTGTGGTGGCCCACCATGCATGCGGATGCTCGACAATACTGTCGCAGTTGTGATGTCTATCAAAGAACTAGAAAACTACCACGATGAGATGAAATTCCACTAGTAACTCAAGTATCTTTGCATGGCATTTGAAAAATGGGTTGTTGATTTTGTGGAACCTATTAATTCAACATGGAAGAAAATAGGTGCAAGATATATTATTAATGCAAATGATTACTTGACCAGATGGGCTCAAGCCATACCAATAAGAGATTGTACTTTTTTGATTACTTCCAATTTCCTATTCGACAATGTTGTGACTTGAGTCAGATGCTCGAAGATTTTGATAAGTGACCAAGGTACGCAATTTTTCAATCAATTGATTGAAGAATAAAATGAATAATTCCAATTCCAACATAGAAAGACAACACCATATCACACTCAAACGAATGGTGTTATTGAAGCATTCAACAAGATCCTGAAAACTACGTTGACAAATATTTGCAATGTTCAAAGAGACAATTGGGACTAGAAAATATCTACAGTTCTGTGTGCATACTGCATGAATTGTAAGAAGTTGATAGGTCGAAATTCATTTCACTTGGTGTATGGACAAGAGATTGTGATTCCAATGGAATATATTGTACCCAGCTTAAGGATTGTTGCGATTATAGAGATGACAGATGTTGGTGCTGTCGAGGAAAGACTGTTGCAGTTGATACGCTTGGAAGAGGAATGTTTTGTTGCAATTTATCATCAAAAAATTGGGAAGGAATGACAGAAAGTATGGCATTATCGCCACATCAATAATAAATGATTTCAAGTTGGAAGACTTTTTCTTATGTATGATAGAATATTTTTAAAGTATCCGGGCAAGCTGAAAACACACTAGCTAGGACTGTGTATCGTAATTCATATCACTGATGAATGCGCAGTGCAACTGTAAAAGTTATATGGAACACATGTCAAAGGATTGGTGAACGAAAGTTGCCTAAATCCCTACGAGGATAACTGCGACATGGTCGACTGAAAAAAAATCCTCTGAGTAATTTTGGTTTAATTTGACCGTAGGCTATCTATTTGTCGCAAATGAAAAAGGTTGGTGAAGACAATATGTCTGTCATAATCAAAGAAATAGGTCAAAAGTTGAATATAGATTGCAGAAGAAGGAGAGTTATCACAAGATGAATTTGCATCAGATAAATGACATATGGACGTAATTAATTAAAAAACACAAGCGATTTTGACGGCATGATTTTTGGTCACTTCTGTCATTATTGCATAATAACTATCACTGGTGTGATGGACAAATGATGGTTTTTATGGAGATTTCTGTGTGATGAGCCAGATGATAAACCCATGTGACGGTTATCGTTGCCACCTTTCCATTCATTGTTTGGACGTGTGAAGGAATAACTGATTAAACAGGTAAATGTTATCACCTTCACACCCAAGTTTTAGTTCATTCTACTGCATTCAAGTGAGAGATTTCCCTCTACAACTGCAAGAGCCAAAGTGTTTTTTCCACAGAGTATGGTTATTTCCATTTCCAATACAAGCACGGTTGCATAATCCGGTATCGTGACTGCATCACCCACACTCATTATGGAAGACACTGTCATATATGTTCCACCATAGGCCATGGTTGCAAGAGAAGTCGAACAAATTCCATTCATTCCTGAAGTAAGGTTGATACCAAACCTACTTGGTCCATCAATGGGGAAGTGATCTAGTAACCGGAAGAAGAAAGAACCAACAACACCACTGCAGGAAGAAGAAGAAGCAACAGTTGAAATCAGGCTACTAGATGATATTCCACCAAAACCACCCGATGCACCAAAGAGCAGAATAACCAAAACAAAAAGTATCCATTGGTAAATTTCGTTGTTCCGAAAAGGACTTCATGTAATGGTAAATAATGACTAGAGCCTATGATGTCGCCTTCATCTATATAAGAAGAACATGATATATTTGGTGATGTCAATGAACTTTACAAGAAGTTCAAGATATATTTGGTGATGTTGATGAACTTTTCTCTCATCAATCCTAACATTCTAAAGAAGTAACCTTTCAAACCTAAAGAAAGAAGGAAAGCAACAACACATGCTGCAAAGAAGATTGAAGAGGCAGAAGCATTGTGGGCCAAAGCAGTCGAGAAAGTTTCTCAAACATGGGAAGGGTTGATAGATGATGAATAATTAGAGAAAGTCACAGAGCAGTTGTGCACTACTAAGACAGAGGTGACCCAAATGAAGAATGGGATGAAGAAATTTCCCTTAGCATAGAAAACATTAGAGAGAATTTGAGGTCAAAAATGAGCCTCAAAAGGACCAAAATGTACTATAAAAATAAACAAATTACATTCTAGTAGATGACATCATCCCCCATGGTTGAGGTGGCATTTCATGAGTTAAGAATGCTTATTTGTCACATTTTCTATGGTGGATGAAAACCCATAGTTAACCAAGGTAGTGGTACAAGTACTTTTAAGTCATAAAGTGAAGTACTCACAATAAAAGTCATTTCACATTTTCTCATAAAATAATATTATTGTTATTTTCAAGTAAAGTACTCACAATTCACTTTCTCATAAAATAATATTATTGTCATTTTCAAGTAAAGTACTCATAATTCATAAAAATGTCTTTTCACATTTTTTTATAAAATAATATATTGTCATTTTCATTTTTTTAAATTTTAAATTATATATTCACTCAATTGTATTTAATATCATAATGTCAAACTAATATATATATATTAAATCTTGTACTTTTAAAATAAAATAAATTCATGAATGATATTTATATGAAAAAAATATGTTAGTTATGCATATAAATTAAATTCATTTTTGTTTAATTTTATTTACAAGTTTAAGACAAATAAATGCTAAAGGACAATACATTTTTGGGAATTTACAATGAATTTTAGTCACGTCATTGTAGAGTTATTTTATTAATTTTATTTATAGTCAATTTAGAAAAGTAACTCAACCATGGTTATTTATATTGTGCATAAAAAGTAGTGTAGGAGGTGAGTTGTCATATATACCTACCCCATAAAACCCCTAACTCATAATATTTTAATATATCTTATATTTTTGTAGTACATCTCTTAGGAGGTTCATTTTTGACCTCAAATTCTCTCTAATGATAGCTAAGGCTGTCGAGATGAAAAAAGTATAGCAACAAGTCGCAACACTGTGAACACAACAACAGAAGCGCACTGATAGGGTCACAGAATTACAGACCGAGGCATAAAGAGTTAAAGGAATTATTCAACATGTACACCAGAAAGTGCAACAAGTACTAGAGTCAGCAGGATTGACAATGTCAAAACACATCAGTTCCAACCTTGCGGAGAATTTGAAGAAGAAGGAAGCATAAGTATGGGAGGAGACCACACAAATACTAAAAATATTCTAGTATTTTCAAAGTAAGGTCATCACAATAGAAGCTTAAGACTAGGGTGGCTCGTGACGAGCCTCAGGTGAGTGTTGGTGGCCTATTGGCCCTAGGAAAAGATACGCATAATTCGACCAACATTGTGCTCAGGAATATTAAGGGTCCGATTGCATGACAAAAGTAGCAGTGGAAGAAGAGTTGCGACATACGCAGCCATGGAAGAAGAGCTGCGATAAAAGAAGTCGTGGTAGAAGAGTCTATAATAGAATAGAAGAGTCTGCTACCAAAGATGAAAGCCACGAGAGAAGGAGAAATGAAAAAATAAGAGTACAATGGTTGAAAAGGATAGATAGATTGGTCATGGGTAAGCAATCAGTAGAATAGTGCATGCTTTGGGAATAACGCATCGTTGTAATTTTTGGTTGATAGTGCCTACTATGAGTATAAATGAATGTATGAAGATAGGAATGATAGACTGTCGGCTAAAAATATAGAGTCAGTTGATTATGACATGTAAGAGCCTATAAAAGAGAGAACCCAAGCTGTGTGTGGTTTGGTCTCTAAGTCTCGGCTAAATTTTGTCTTAGAAGAGTTGTAGAGTTCTAGAGAAGAGAGTTGATCCAGGATGTGTGCTGATCGACAGTAGAGTTAAGGAGAGGAAAATTCAGAGAACAAAGACTATAGAGCATGAGAGGAGAGAATTCTGTATATATTGTAGAGAATATCTAGAACAAAGTTTGCAGCTGAGTGCACAGATGAGAGACGCTATATATTTCTCATGCCATATGAAGAGCTCCTTGTGGTTTTTCCCAAATGGATTTCCACATTAAATGTTGTCTCAATGTGTACTTGATGAATATGTATATGTTGAATGAATGTATGTTGTGAATAACTAGGGCTGAATAGATTGACTAGCCTTTGTTTATGAATGAGTTCTTAGATGCATGTGTCGCATTGTTGATAGGTAGAATCTATGCTAAATATTTATATCACCATTGTAATCTATGTCGATGGACAAGTAGAGTGATATATTGAATGAAAACAATAATAATAAGGAATACACCCCCTAGTTTCAGTCGAGCAATCTAGTAAGGTGTCGTGAAAGAAGAAATCCCCACCCAACTACAAAAACCCAGTTCTGGTAGTTACCCATAGATATCTCGGGTGAGACTGCATCTGCGTTGTAGGTGCTACTGACTGAGCCCTGCTCTGTCGGGCTGATACCTTGGGCTTTGTTGACAGAAAACCAAGGGTCTGAACCTGGGTCGAAGGAGGAAACATCAACAATATGAGTTCACAAATCCGTACCTTGAGGGAAACATGGAGTTTCAATGTAGAATAGATCAGAAACCATAAAGGTTAGGGCATGAAGTCCTGAATCCATGAAATATCAAGGCGTGGAGTCTTGGATCTATGGGACATATCAGGGTGTGGAGTCATGAATCTACTAGGGCATGGAGTCCTAGGTATAATAAAATGGCATAGATTCCTAATAAGTATTGGGGGGCATGCAATAGGGGTGTATGTTATATTTTTATCAATTAAACAATATGATCTAGGATCTTATCTGAGAGAATAACATGCACAATAATAATCACAAGAGACAAGAGACACAAAGAATTTTCCTCGGGGAAACCATAAAGGAGAAAACCCCACAACGTCCTCAGAGATAGAATGAGCACCAATAGTAGAAGTAAAACCCAAAAACATAAATATGATTTCTGACAGCTGAATTCTCTCACTTGTGCCAGCACTTCCTTTCTCACTCATGTGCCTCAGTTGAGTGAATGAATATATATCAAATGAGGAGCGCCTCCTTCTATTTATATTCTTTCATTCACTTGACATTTAACTCAACCATGTTAGCCCCAGTGTACTTGACTGGGTTGAATTCTCTACAGAGACTCTAGTTCACCACAACTGTGGGGACTTTTCCCCCTGACTTACAAAGGAGGGGAATTTCTCATGACTCTTAGTAGTTCTCCCGATAGGAACATCGGGGTATGACTTTACATGACTTGATTACATTAATGATTCTCCCGATATGAACTTCGGGGTACAATACATAAGATATACAAGTGAATACATTCCGAAGTTACAAATACATCAACACTCCCTCTTAACTAGGAAGGTATTCTATCGACACAATTCATCAGCACAAGTCTCTGTCATTGGATCATCATCAAGTCTGGATCATATGGATCATCATTATCAAGGATGGATCATCTAGATCATCATTGGATCATCATCATCACTGCTTCCATTATCTCGGACAATCGGTGCTATCTCTCAATTCTACTCGTCACAGGAAGTTCTACAGAGCCAACCATTTTTCATGTTGGTTGTAGGCCTAGCCTCCATGTAGGTATTCATCTTCTTTAGCACTTATATCTGACCATGGAAGGAACACATCCAAGAACCATGTCAGAAAGGCCATCCCAACACTTACATCTAACCATGGGAGGAACACATCCACCACCATGTCAGAAAGGCATGCCCAACACTCACATATGACCATGGGAGGAACACATCCACCACCATGTCAGAAAGGCATGCCCAACACTCACATTTGACCATGGGAGGAATGCATCCACCACCATGTCAAAAAGGCTGAGCACTTATATCCAACCATGGGACGAACACATCCAAGAACCATGTTGGAAAGGCTCAGCACTTATATCTAACCATGGGAGGAACACATCCAAGAACCATGTCAAAAAGAATTAGCACTTATATCTGACCATGGGAGGAAAATATCCAAGAACCATGTCAGAAGGGCTCCAAACTTATATCTAGCCATGTGTGGAACACATCCTGCATCCATGCTAGAAAGTTTCAGCACTTATATCTAGCCATGTGGGGAACACATCTCGCATCCATGCTAGAAAGGTTCAACACTTATATCCAACCATGGAAGGAACTAATCCTACCATGTCAGAAAGGCTCTGCATTTATATATTCCCATGGAAGGAACCAATCCTACCATGTCAGAAAGGCTCTGCACTTAAATATTCCCATGGAAGGAACCAATCCTACCATGTCAAAAAGGCTCTGCACTTACATCTAACCATGGAAGGAAACAATCCTATCATGTCAGAAATGCACATGGACTCATCACTTCCCCTTGGAGGGAACCTCGATCTGGAGAACACCAAGCTTCTCCCTGAAGTACTCAAGCTTCACTTTGTCCATTTCTAGCATAGAATCACATCAGAGCTAATTACGTCCAAGGATAACCTGCGAGCTTCGCCAGGACCGATTACATCTGAGGAAAAACTACAAGACTGTTTACGTCTGAGCAACCTACCAGCTTCGCTAGGATTTTATGCTCAGACAAACTGTCTCACCGGCTATTATATAACTCCCTCTTTCAAGAGATCTGGACCTGGATCATAAACTGGAGCTTCACTGCTCCTCTCTCCCAAGTAGTGGAGCAAGTGGCAACACATTTTTCCTCAACTGTACTTAGTGCCACACAAGACTCATTCCTGCTAAACCAAGAGATCGCACTTGATCCCATACTGAAGCAACACCCTGAAGTGCTCTTATTATCAATGGCACTGCATGCCTAATCCAAATCCACATAACCCTCTAGTTTAATCTTTTGATTCGCCTCATACATGATCCCATATTTAACTGTACCCTTCAGGTACCTCAGAATATGCTTTGCAGCAATTAGGTGAACATGTCTCGGATATTTCAGGAACTGGCTCAATGTGTTCACAACAAAGAAAATATCCGGTCTAGTGTTCGTCAAGTACATCAAGGAACCAATCATCTGATGATACATCGTAGCATCAACCGACTCTGATGAAGCATCTCTCAATAGCTTTAGGTTTGATGCCATAGGTGTGGCCATGTCCTTGTAGTCCATCATCCTGAACCTCTTCAGGATCTCTACTGCATACTTCCCTTTTCCAAGTAATGCACCATACCCAAGTCCTTCATCTCGAACTCGGCAGAGAGGATCCTTCTTGAAACTTTAGTGAGTTGCACTCTCCCTGTCAGGAACAATTCATCGACATATAACAAGAGCATCACTGGTTTTCCGCCTTCAACCTTGAAGCAAAGGTTGGAATCCGCTTTACTCTCAGTAAATCCTAGATCCATCAATGAGCTGTCCATCCTATCGTACCATGTCAAACCTCGAATCTTTTGCAGTCACTCCCTCTGAAGCGGAGCATCATTCTCCCTCTGCCTTTCATACTCTATGTATCATGTACTGGAGTGACAAGTAGTTTCCTATGCTACTATTATTCTATGTTACCATCTAGGGTTTCTAGATACCAAGATTTCATCTTCAACCTTGTAGCAAAGGTTAAGATCTTCATCACTCTAGGTGATCTTCAATCTCCTCATGTATGTGTTATCCCATGGGTGTCTTTTGAGTTCGTACAAGACCTTCTTTAATTTGCACACATTAGTCTGCCCGTCATGTGTCTTAAATTCCAGTGGCTACAAATGTCTCTTCGTAGTCTATTCCTTCTTTCCGTGAGAAGCCTCATGCTACGAATCTTGCCTTGTATCCCATGATGTTTCTATCTACTACATGCTAGATCTTGTATATCCATATGGAAGACACTATGGACTTCCCTTTAGGTCTTGATATCGCATCCAGGACATCATTCTTCTTGAACTGGTACACTTCTTCCCTTTATTCTTGGCTATTTCTTCATAGTTGAAAGGTTATGCATCAATGGTGTCGCTCAACAGTGTCACATAACTGTACTGTGTCCAAGACCTCTTTCTTTCATTGAAAGTATCGTCATATTATTCTTCATCTTGTATTATTTCTCGAACTGTCATCACTTGTTCTTTGGAACAAGTCTCATCCTTCTTTTCTTGTAGGTGATTGTATGCGATCTTTCCTACACGTCAAATGCATTAGTTGTATGGTTAGAAACATTTCATAAGGCATATTCATAATGGGAAATTATTATGCATAAAGATATAATCATGCAACTATTTTAGCCAATACAACATTCATCCATATCTCACATAAACTTTCTAGATGCCTTCCATCTCTACCAAGCAATCATTGAGATTGTACAGTAATCCAATATGTCAGCAAAGAGGTTTCATTCTAGATAAGTAGCAATGGAGAGTTGTATAGCGCCATGAGCTACTTACCCATCACATGCATATTAGTAGTATATTGTCATTAATGCAAACATTCTATCACGCATAACACATCAACTGAATATAAACAAATGCATAACAAAAAAGAATCATGAAATGACAATTGAATACTTATCTTTATTTGTTTTGTGGGTAGACTCCTTCTTTTAGCTTCATCATCTTATTCATTCATAACAACACCATTTCTTATCCAAATGCTAAGATGGATAAGAGGTTCTTCAAGAATTTAATCCTTCATATTCCTCATCACATGAGGGATCTTATTTTGTGCACTCTTTCCAGAGTCTGTTGAAGGTAATCACTTCCTTTTGGTACACATTCCTCGAATGAATGAATCCCATGATCATGGGAGGCCATTCAAGGTGGTTATCACAATTTTTGTATTCTCTACTTCTTCATCCACAGCTTCAAGTTGTTCTTTGATTTGAGAGACTCTTGTAAAGTTTGACTGTATGGTCTTTGCATTATGGATCTTTACATTCTTCAACTGGTTTCTCAAAGTCATCTTCTGATTTATGTTCTTCCCTTCAAATAGCTTGGTCAAGAAACCAAACATCTTTTTAGGTGTCTTTAGGGAAGACACTTGTGGTATAAGGTGATCCTTGATTGAATCAGCAATGATCTTCTTGGCCTTGACCAAGTTCTTCTGGTGTAAGACTTTAGCCTCATCTCCCTCTGGAACTTGAACCTCTCCACTTATGTAGGTGTCCAATTCATTATCTTCAAGAACCAGTGAAAATTTATACTTCATGCTTGGAAGTTTTCAACTTCACCAAGCTTGTCATCAAGCTGGTATGATAGGTCATTTTGAAATGAGAACCTCAAATGTAAATAGAAAAAGATTAGATCTTACCGATTTGAGGTGTCCATCTTGGTTTTGGATCTGGCTGATCTAGGGTTTGTTAGATAAACCCTAATTTTCAAAACTTGGAATCTTTCAGATATGATTGGATAGAAAGATGAGACTCTTCAAGGCGAGCTGTCCAATGTACTCCTTTTCTGAAAATAGTGGAGGGAAGCTCCTGGAACAAGAAGCCCTAGTTTTTCAATTTCCTCTACAGAAAGTCGTGATATTGTTTCTGCCATCTCTCTGAAAGTATTGCTCCTCAGTGTCTTAAATTTCATACTGAGGTAGCCTCGTAAGTCCTCTTTCCAACACCATATGTTTGAGCAGAATTAGTTTCACCAATTGGGACTTATCAAAGTTTTCCCAAGGTGATTTCTTTCAGGACTATTCAACATAGCGAACTTGTAAGGATTGCCGCGTGTCACTGTTTCACCTTTGGGGTCTGAAAGTCCGTGCCCTTTGTAGCCAGAGATATAACAATTCTCCCTAGGTGTCCTAGTTAGGGATGAGTCTTGGGAGAGGTTGGAACCCTGATTTGGAGGAATCATATCTCCCATAATATAGTGAATATGAGTCTGAAATTTTTACAAAGGGTACATCAGGATTTCATATTTGGCCTGTGAAAATTTCAGCTCCTGAGCCTTCTTCAATATCAAGATATAGAGAATGTACCAAAACTACCAGTTTTAGTATTTTAGGGGTTTCAGGCCCGGGGTCAAATTAGGGCTTGACTTTCCCGGAGTTTTACCCAACCAAAAATATCGACCTTGGTCTCTAGATTTTGATTTTGAGGAGGAGAGAAATCCTATGCTAGGATCACTCAAAAATTCCACTTCTATGAAAAGCCCTAATTTCCCGATGTAGAAACTGAAAATGCCTGGAATCAAATTCTACTTCGACAGAAAGATGCACCCTTCAATGGAGAGTTATCCTAACCTCCTTTTGCTGATGGATTGTGGATAGAGACCTAAAAAGTAAGAAGCCCTAGATTTGGTAGCTGAATAGTGTCTTCTTCTCAGGTTAGCTCTGAGACCATGTTAGATTTTTATCAATTAGACAATATGATCTAGGATCTTATATGAGATAATAACATGCACATCAATAATCACAAGAGACAAGAGACACAAAGAATTTTCCTCGGGCAAACCATAAAGGAGAAAACCCCGCAACTTCCTTAGAGATAGAATGAGCACCAATAACAAAAGTAAGACCCGAAAACATAAAGATGATCTCTAACAGCTGATCTCTCTCACTTGTGCCAACAGTTCCTTTCTCACTCATGCGCCTCAGTTGAGTGAGTGAGTATATATCAAATGAGGAGCGCCTCCCTCTATCTATATTATTTCGTTCACTTGACATTTAACTCAACCATGTCGGCCCTAGTGTACTTGACTGGGTCGAATTCTCTATGGAGACTTTAGTGCCCCACAAGTGTGGGGACTTTGCCCCCTGATTTACAAAGGAGGGGACTTCCTTATGACTCTTAGTAGTTCTCTCAATAGGAACATCGGGGTACAATTAAATACACATGATTCTCCCGATAGGAACATTGGGGTACAATGAAATACACATGATTCTCCCGATAGGAACAACGGGGTATGACTTTACATGACTTGATTACATTAATGATTCTCTCGATAGGAACATTGGGGTACAATACATAAGATATACAAGTGAATACATTCCGAATTTACTAATACATCAACAGCGTGGAATCCCTATTCTTCAACAGAAAAACACCACTCAAAGGCATATATCAACTGAGGTGGCCAACATAGGTTAATCTTTGAATTAATTTTATTCCAACTTACCCACTTTAGAGGGTCTCCTTAGTTATATTATTATTATAATGAAAAATGAGAATTATTTAATTAAGAAAAATTAGTAATCAGAAATAGTTTTAGGATGATACATGGTTAGGGTGATTATTAAGAAATAAGTAACTAAATAAATAAGATAAAAAAATGGGAGCTCATCACCTCGATGGAGGGTGGTGAATAATAGGAAATTATTCAATCAAAAGAAATTAATTTTGCATTGGAAGGGGTGAGGTGTCACCCTACTTAAAGGTTATCAACGTAGAATAAGCTCCCATTGTTTTTTTTTTTTAGGGGGGGGCGGGCGCTGAAGAGTAACTAAATGCTGCTAAAATGGCTCTGGAATTCCTTGACTAAAATCCTAATTTAATCTTTTTGGTTGAGTTAGACATGAGTGGTACTAAGAGGAAGTGAGTGTTTTCTTCCTTAATTTTCCTCATACATCTCTCTATTACTGTACCTTGATACGATCTTGGTATTGATTACGAGCTCTTATAGCTCAAGGATTCCAAGGGGAGAAGTTCTCGCTAGATAAGGATGTGAGGAAAACTGGTTGGTTGACAATGAATTGGCAATATTAAAGACAATGGAGATGGAGCATACATTCAACTTTTGGATTTGGACATATGAACATGTATAATGAGATGGTTTATAGAATTTTTATATTATTGTTCATTGATTTGATTTGATTTATTTAATGTGAAAATGTCAATTAAAATGCAAATATCTTTTGTACTAACCCATAATATTTGGAAGCAAGTTTACTGTGAATTTTATCCATAAAGGGCATAATCAAACAAGAATACACATCAAAATGGCTTCTATTAAAATATGTGGAAGAAACTACCTTACTGGAAGTTGGGACATCATATGAGAAGGGAGATAAATTGGAAGTTGAGACTTCATATGAGAAGGGCGATAAATTGTAGTTAATCATCAACATTTTAATTAAATTAATATTATGTTCTTAGTTGAAAGGAAATTAGTAATATGTATACCTCTTAATAAAAGCTAAAAGGAGGCTTACTGTGTGCTTGTAAAAAAAGAAAATCTATAAATGAGAATTGTTTCATTTCATGGGTATCTTTGGGGTTGTTATGAATATAATGTAACCATGTTTGTTAAATGTTATCCATGAGATTTAATTCATAGTAACTTAATTTTGGGTGGATTTTATTTATTGTGGTTGTAATGTTTACTTTGCATGCCATGTATTTGACAAAATGTGTAAATGGGTTTAAATATTTTAGGGTTGTGTACGTTATTTCCCTTGTGTATGGATGTAGTGGTTGTTGTGCATGCCATATTTTCATCAAAATGTATGAATAAGTTTTATGGTTTTCAATTTGGTTGAGTTTAAAAAAACGTGTCTCGAGGTGAATCTATTATGTTTTAGATCAACATCAAGGGGTATCCATACCATTTGGCTATGGAACCTCTGTTTTGATTCCAAAATAATGTTTTTAATTTCGGATTTTATGATTTGGGCAGTGTTGTAGAAAATATATTCAACCTGTGGGCTTGGTTCTATGCTTTGGAGCTATGAATTGACGAGCTTAGACTCAAATCCTTGGCTCTATCAAGCGCCGAGAGGGATCAAATCTCTCGAGGTGCAAACTTCTTCTTAGGTATTGCACTCAATGAGCTATCAACTTTGGTGTGTCCTATATATAGCAATTGATTTGATTCAAACCAAAAGACACATCTTTTTATTTAAGGTCCACATATAATATTTTTATTATTAATATTTAATATTATTTATGGCCGACATATAATATTTTTATTATTAATATTTAATATTATTTATGGCCGACATATAATATTTTTTATTATTTTTTATTTTGTTATGAACGAACATTACAACATCTCCCCATACATGGTTTTAAAACCATATGCAAGGCCCCCCTAAAACCATGGGTTGTTTAGGAGGCCTTGCACATGGTTTTAAAACCATGTGCAATGCCCTTCTAAACCATGTACAATAAAACCATGGGTTGTTTAGAAGGACTTGCACATGGCTTTAAAACGATGTGCAAGGGCAACATTTTTTTTGCTGATAATTCAATTTTTTATTATTTTTTATTATTTTGATAGGTAGGAACATTACAACATCTCTCCCATATTGTGTTTTTTCCCTGACCCACATTTTTATTTTGCGGATAATTAAATTTTTACTTTTTTATTGTTTTGTTAGATATGAACATTACAACATCTCCCCCATATTAGGTTGTTTTTGTGGCCCACATTTATTTTGGCCAATAATTAAAACTTTTATTTTTTATTATTTTGTTAGTAACATAGGTTACAAGATCTCCCTCATATTAGTTTTTTTTTCGACATTTATTTTGGTGAATAATTAAAATTTTTATTTTTTTATTATTTTGTTAATATAATAATTTTTTTTATTTTTGCGCCGAGAGGCGCTCTACAGCCCAGTATGGGGGAGATCTTGTAACGTGATGTAACTTTAGTAACATGTCGGCCAAAAATAATAGTGATAGTAAATACTATGGGAGAGATCTTGTAACATGATGTATCGTTAGTAAAGTACAAGTCGGCAAAAAATAATAGTGATAGTGAATATTATGGGAGAGATCTTGTAACGTGATGTAAGGTTTGTAACGTGTCGGCAAAAAATAATAGTGATAGTGAATATTAAGGGAGAGATTTTGTAACGCAAAATAAAAAATAATATCACTTTCGTAACGTTATTTTTATTAATACAAAATAATTTTTCTAATAGGCCAAAATAAAACAATTTAATATGGGGGAGATGTTGTAATATTTCTACCTAACAAAACAATAAAAAAGTAAAAATTTAATTATCTGTAAAAAAAATATGTGGGTCAAGAAAAAAACACAATTGAATTATCCGCAAAAAAATATTGGCCTTGCACATGGTTTTAAAACCATGTGCAAGACATTCTAAACAACCCATGGTTTTATTGTACATAGTTTAGGAGGGCCTTGCAAATGGTTTTAAGACCATGTGCAAGGCCTCTTAAACAACCCATGGTTGTAGGAGGGCTTTGCATATGGTTTTAAAACCATGTGTGGGGAAATGATGCAATGTTCGTTCCTAACAAAATAAAAAATAATAATAAATATTATGTCGGCCATAAATAATATTAAATATTAATAATACAAATATAATATGTGGACCTTAAATAAAAAGATGTGTCTTTTGGTTTGAATCAAATCAATGGATACCTAAGAAGAGGTTCACACCTCCAGAGATTTGATCCATCTCGACGCTTGATAGAGCCTGGGATTTGGATCTATGCTGGTACTATTATTTATAACTGACATTTACAAGAGTAATATTAGTAACGTTACATAACGTTATGTAACATTACAAGATCTCCCCCATACTGGGTTGTAGAGCGCGCAATAACTAATGCAAGCTTCATGGTCAACATGTAATAAAAGGTAGTGTCTGAATTAATTTATGTGTGTACATTGTTTAGTATGTTAAGGTTCAAATCACCCCAAGGGCAGTAGAATTGATGATGGATGATGGCAAACTGTCTGACGAAATGCCTCAATGACTGTGGTTTCACATTTGCAAACTTATTGTTTATCAAAATGCCTCAATGGATATAGCTTCATAGAAACAATTTGTTTGTCAAATTGGCCCCCATGGTTGGAGCCTTCCATGTTTGCAAAGTGTTTGTATAAATGTCTAAATGAAATTAATGAGTTTGTAATCAAAGTGCGTGGAAAAATGTCACCATGAATAGTTTGGTAGTTCTAGTTACATATCATGTGTAACTTGCATATGAAATCTGGATTATGGAATCTTCATCAAATGTAGAAGTTGTATTTTTCTTTCAAACATTCAATGCAATAGAATGTAACTAGCATACATTCAAATTTGTTGTTATTAAATAGAATTAATTACCAAATCTTGAACTAGGATACATTCAAATTTGTTGTTATTAAATAGAATTAATTACCAAATGAATTTGGAAATTATGGTTTGAAAATTTGACATATACATTTAACTTCTTGGAGACTCTTCCTTTTAATATGTTTATTTTGATTTTAAGAAACTAAGTATTGTAGTTGTAGCTTCTGGATTCATAATGCAAGGATTATGTTGTAGCTTGGGTTGGGAGATTGAATTAGCATGGGTTAGTTACTAGGATTTAGTGCACTTAAAATGATATCAAATGAGAGAATAAAACTCAATATTAAAAGTTATGTCTTGAAAGTGAAATGCTTGTTTAAGTTAACAAGTTTGTTTAGTGCCCATTGACTCTCAAACCCATGCATGCAATTTCTATAAACCAATGAACATGTGATAGAAGCTTAATTAATTAATGCTCTTGTGGCATATGTTGTAGTTTATGCTAAAGATTCAACAAGTGGATTCTATTGAGTAGAGGAGCAAGAGATGGTCATTTGAAGTGATTGAATTGACTAGTCAAGACATTAAGTTTATGTGTTGACTAATTTCCTCAATCAAGAGAAAATGAATTTTATGGTTGACAAGTTTTGTGTAAGTCTTAAAACCTTTTTAAGGATGTTGGTTTGGGACTCTCGAACTAGTAGCCAATGTTAGATAGAGTTTTAATATGAATATGGAAATGGTTAATGATATCTTCTCCTTGACTTGTGATCAAATGTGTTCTTAGGATTAATCTTAAGGAAAATTTTATCTCTTATTTCTTATGTTGAATTCGTTTTTTGAAATTGATGGAATGTATATGTTCATTGATAAGCTAGGCTTCATGGTGATATAATTATCTTACGCCTTGTATGAATATGATCTCGTTAGTCACAATAGAAAAATAAAACTAACCCCATGTCGATGCACCATCAACAATATCAAACCAAACCATGAATTGCAAGAGGGTGCACCACCATTGGTGTGGCATCTCTCCAACATGGTGGGGGAAGACCGCTCTTCTATTGAGTGCATAAAAGAATACATAGGCGACAGATAGCCTCTGCACATGAGGGTAAAAAACGTGCTTCGAGTGCGCTTAAGGCAAGCTTAAGCACAATCATGAGGACTCTAGCTCGAAACATAGTGCAACCTTATCCTATAGGAGGTCCTCTAACATTTGTATTGTAATTTGATTGTTGCATTATACTATGATGTTATTGCTAACCATTAATTACACCTTGAAATCAAGGATCACTTTATTCATACACATTAATACCCTTGAATCTCAAGTGCGCAAAAGGAGGCTTCTACCCTCTTTTACGTCAACAAAATTTCAGCCCAAAGGCGCCCTTCTTCATTCCATGTGGAGAGCCTAAGAGTTAGTGAAGGAGATAAGTCAAATGGCCAAGAGGAATAAGGAATTAAAACACACATTTAAATCCCCAATGACCTCAACATGTTCAGGGAGCACGTGGATGTTATTGTACGCTACATCGACTTGTCCACATAGCCAATCGTAGCCAACTAGGAGTGCCCCACCATTAGAGGATCAATGTGCATATTTAAAACTCGATAACCTCAACAAAGTGAGGAATACGCATGAACGTTGCCATACAAGACGTCGACTTGTCCAAATGTCTAATTGAAGCCGGTTAGAAAGGGCGCAACACACTGGTATCCCTCCCTTACCGTAGTATGAAAATGATATGGATGAGGTTTTTTCATTGGCAATCTCTTCATGGAAACCAAGAATGGAATCAAAATATGGCAGAGGAACTTTGTTTCATGTGGTATTGGAATAAGCCAACATAGATCCAAATCTTAGGCTCTATCAAGGGCTGAGAGGGATCAAATCTCTCGAGGTGCAAACCTCTTCTTCAGTATTTCACTCAATGAGCTATCAACTTTGGTGTGTCCTATATATAGCCATTGATTTGATTCAAACTAAAAGACACATCTTTTTATTTAAGGTCGACATATAATATTTTTATTATTAATATTTAATATTATTTATGGCAGACATATAATTTTTATTTTTATTTTTTATTTTGTTAGTAACGAACATTACAACATCTCCCCCATACATGGTTTTAAAACCATGTGCAAGGCCCTCCTAAAACCATGGGTTGTTTAGGAGACCTTGCACATGGTCTTATATCCATATGCAAGGCCCTCCTACACCATGTACAATAAAACCATGGGTTGTTTAGGAGGCATTGCACATGGTTTTAAAGCCATTTGCAAGGCCCTTCAAAACCATGTACAATAAAACCATGGATTGTTTAGGAGACCTCACACATGGTTTTAAAACAATGTGCAAGGCCACATTTTTTTGGGATAATTCAATTTTTTATTTTTTATTATTTTGTTAGGTAGGAACATTACAACATCTCCCCTATGTTGTTTTCCTCACGACATTTTTTTGGGGGAAAATTAAATTTTTAATTTTTTATTGTTTTGTTAGGTAGGAACATTACAACATCACCCCCCATATTAGGTAGGAACATTACACCATCTCCCCATATTAGGTTGTTTTATTTTTGGCCGACATATCGACTGACTGCAAGATGTCCCTCATACCGAGCTATAGAACACCTCCAGGCGCAATAATATCTATAAGAACAAGCATAAGCCTCTAATGGAAAGGCTATTATCATCTCTGCAAAATTCAGGCCTCGTACTGGCTTCTTCAAGCTCGTACTGACTTTTCTTCCAAAAACCGTAGCCTGATTTGTCTGCGCCTGGTGTCGTTTGAGTGTGTTCTGTTGGAGTTAACAGGGCGGTCCATTCCGCCAAATTGCCTGCTTGTCAGTTGGGCAGTTCACCGTTCCCCACAGGCGGGGTTCGAAATCTGCACCTCGAATTATCAGGTATCTGTGTCGGCAGCAGGTAAGGTGTTTCTTTATGCCATTCGTTCTTTTAATTCTTCAATGGGGCAATTGTGGGTATTTCAATGACCCTTTAATTCTCTATGTTTTGCCCCAAATATTTATTCTTGTCAAATTGGTACCCTAATTTGTGGTGCAAGTAAAATTAGCTCATAGGATTTGAAATGGTGACCACGAATTAGGGTACTTCCAGTTGTAGTAGAAATAATAGATGGCCAGGCTGTCCATGGCCAGAGATGCACGTTTTTTTATGCAGACTGTACACATGCCCTATTTATGCAGTAGAACTTTAGAAGGGTTGATCAAGACCTTACAGGATTGACCAGCACAACCCACGTCTTAGGGAATGCCCAGTTGGAATGTAAACTGTAGATGGCCTTTTTGCTTCTACATTAGAATCAGTACCTTACTAGATTGACGGTGTGGGTTTGACCCTTTGTTAGAACGTAAGGTTCTCATAGGTTTTACCTGAGTATCAATTTGCGGCTCTAGCTTTGCTTGTTTTGACTGGAAGTGACCCTCTGGATTTGAATGGGCAACTGCTTAGTTCGTATGTAAGTGAAGTCTATGTTGTATGCTCAACTGAAATTGATCCCTGGAAGATAAGTTGCAATACATGGTTCTCAGAAACCTTACCACGAGATCCGTTTCTCATACTGGTTACCGTTTCCTTTTGACCTTAGATAAGTACATTTCTAATCAATGCTTTTCGACCTTACATCAGTACATTTCTAATCAATGCAGATGGGTCGGTTAACACCAGTTTCTGCACTTTATCCTACATTGGCGACCATTGTGAGACAATGGTGGCCTCAAAAGTTTGCCACTCAGGAATTTGGCATTGAGGTCTTTGGGCTGACATTACAAGATCCTTCCTTACTCTGATACTGTCATCACTTGGAGGTGCTTGTGCGCTTTGTGGCCCCCTTCCTTGTGATAATTGTCTTTCGCTTTGAGCTGCAAATCTCACTCCAGTTGACTGGACAGCATCCTCCGTCACTTCGGTACTGTCATTATTTATGGTACTTTCATTGCTAAGAAGTGTATGCTTTGTGCCCCTTGTGATAATTGTCTATGTCACGCCCTTGCTTAGAGGTGCCTGTATGCTTTGTTGTCCCCGTGTATATGTCATGCCCTCTTAATTGCTAACTTTATAAAATTCAAATGCTATACCCCTTTGTTGAGAATTTAATTGTCTTTGCCTTTGAGGTTTGTCTATGTCAAGCCCTCTTAATTGCAAACTTCATATTGTCTTTGCCTTTGAGGTTTGTCTATGTCAAGCCCTCTTAATTGCAAACTTCATAAAATTCAAATGGTATACCCCTTTGTTTGAGAATTTAATTGTCTTTGCCTTTGAGGTTTAGAGGTGCTTCACTGCTCTTGTGATAATTGTCTTTGTGATGCTTCTTAATTGCAAGCTCAAGAAAATTCAAAATGTCGCACCTTTATGGTAATTTGATAATATATGCGTTTTATTTTCAGATAAAAAATAACTATTCTTTGATGTTCATAATGAATCAAAAGTATATGAGTATCATATCAGAGCTGAGAGAGAGAGCTGCATACATTTCCATAAAGGAGACCGTTATCAGAAAGGAGACCAAACAAAGCCAATCTCTCATAGGAGACCCACCCAACATATCTACAATAAGAACATAAAGAACCCAACCAGCTTATCGAAGGAAGCACTAGATGTGAGTGAGAAAACTCCAACCCCTAAGGGACATGAAACTGGAGAACAATCCAAAAGAAGAAAGAATAAAAAGAATCCCCAACTCCAAAAAATATGAGTGGGCCAAAATGCTCAAAAAGTTGCTTAAAAAAGCTGTATAAGGCCTTCCCTATAGTTTCTCCTTCTAAATGTTCCCAGAAGGAGAGAAGGCCAGCCCTTAAAGAAAGTGCATGCTGAGAAGGCCAGCCCTTAAAAGAAAGTGCTTCCTTGGATAACCAGCCAGCACTCTTTTTGTGCCCTGCCAACACTCTCTCTGTATCTATGGCTGAAGTCAAGAGAGAAAAAAACAGATTTAGTGTCCTTTATGCGGTCACACCAATAATCCAAGTTCAAAGCTGAAAGCGCTGCCTTTGAATTTGCCCACTTAATAACCATAGAAGAAGCCATGAACCCAAAGGGCCAGCAGCTCGGCTCTAATGTTGGTGATGGGGTCGCATCCCAATTTGAAAAAAAAGAAGTATGTCTAATTAAGAGCAAGTGAAAAACCGGCTCGACCACCATTCTAGGAGACAGCTGCCCCGTCTAAAAAACCAGAGGGATAACCTGTATGTGTTGGTGAATAAGTTCATATAACTTGCAATTGTGACCATTGGTTAGGTTCTTCAACTCTACATCCTGGGCATCTTTTCTGTTTTCAACGGAAATGATTCTGAGATTTTGTGTCTTAGCTACCTGCTCGTTTTTTCCAGGTGATAATTTTGATCAATGGACAGGTTTAGTTTGAAGTTCATGCATTGGCAGAATTTGATAATTTGAAATAAATAGGTGGCTTTTGAATCTTTGGGTCCTTGTAATCTTTAATATTGGCATATGCGATAGTAACATCAATCATGGTTTTACTATTTCATTTTTTAGAAGGCTTTCACTAGAATCAGGCTGTTAGAGATGAGTAGTGATTTGGGTATTGAATTGTGCGATGACGAAGACGCAGTTAACATGACAATAAGTCGAAGATGAGAGCATTTTTGTTTGGGTATTGTATCAGACTACTTCTCTGGGTCTGATAAATGTGCTTCCTGTATCAGTTGTCATGTCATATAACTAATAGCTGGCAGACTGCTTTTTGTTCAGGATTTAGTGTGAAAAAGTACTTTCGGTACCAAAACGCAGTGAGACAAGATGCCGGGTCGGATACAGATTCCAGGTCAGGTGTTTGGTGAAGCTGGAGGACAGCAGGCTGATTTGGCGCAACAGAGTGGGAGCAGTTTATGTTCACAAGCATCAAATCAGGGAGTTACACGAAGGTCATGGTATATGGAGTTTACGGACACTGATATATATCAACTGCGGCAATATATCACAGAGAAGATGTAAGTTTTGAAAAGGTCTTATAATCCTGGTTCTTTACAGCAGCAGCATCCAAGTTCTATTAAAAAGATAAAGTTTGCCCTTTTAATGTAATTTTTTTCGGATTATAAAAGTTCCTAGTGTTTGAGCCAAGAAAATCAATTGTGTTTCTTGTAGAGAGTTTGGTTAACCATCAAGCAGTTGTAAACGTAATCATGCACCACAGCTGCTAGTAGCTACTGCAAAACCCAGTACTTTAATATGACATTTTATTTAATAGTATGCTTGGTTGAATAATGTTTGTCGGTGTCCAATAAATCATTGTGTTTTACTCAGTTTCATGGACCAAAGCGTGTATGGTACAATTTACAGTCATGAACTTTCTTGTCTGCTTCCCTTGTTTTGTGTGAGAGCCAAACAAGTTTGGTTTTCGGGGATGAATGCTCTGCACAACACTTCTGATATGCTTGATTTCTAGATGTGATAAATGCAGCGAGTAGAGTCCATTATTACATGATAACGTCTTTTTCGCCAATGCCTTTGGATTCTCTAAATTTTCTCTTGAAAGGGTAGCGTCGTAAGTACATTTCAGTTCATGAGGTTTATTTTTATTTTTATTTGTCTTGACAGCTTGCATGTATTTCGTGGACCGATTTCTTTAGAATGGCAACAGCGGCTGCCCAACCTTGTGAGGCGCTTGGAGAAAGCTCTATTCCAGGAGGCTACTTCAAAGGTATAGAATACTGGTAAAGCATTGATTGAGGGTTTGCTCATTATTCAACTGAAAATTTTTGCAATTCTACGCTTAGTTATTTTACAGCTAGACAAATATTCTGCATGAGCCAATAAGTATTGATGCTGGTTTGCTATCATATCTACCAATATTTGAAATTGAGATTGAGAGTATCCATTTAGTTCTTGGAGCAAATCTCTATCTACCGAACTAAAAGTTATTAAATTGTTGAACTGTATTTTGTGACATTCTTTTCAATTATGTTATCAGGAAGAATACATGAACTTAAATACTTTGGAGCGGCGTTTGACCTCTTTGATGCAACGGTTTCAACCTAATCGTAACCAGAATGTCAGTCATCACGATCCTCATGTTGGACCAATGATACTAACTCCAGAATTGCAACAAAGTGGAAATGCAAGTGCAATGATTCCTGCTCCAGGTACTGATATTTCTACGGTTAATGGTCATGGCACAAGCAATATGGTCCCCAACACAGTTGGCATGAGAAATATGCTACCAGATAGTAATTTAAATGTTGGCATGTGAAACATGCCACCAAATAGTGATTTAAATAGGTTAGTTGCACTGAGAGAGGTGCATTCTACAATTTGTATGGATGGAATTATGTTATTCTAAGTCACTGGTATTGTGGAATTCCAGGTCAGGCGTTTGGTGAAGCTGGAGGACAGCAGGCTGATTTGGCGCAACAGAATGGGAGCAGTTTATCTTCGCAAGCATCAAATCAGGGAGGTACACGAAGGTCATGGCATATGGAGTTTACGGACACTGATATATATCAACTGCGGCAATATATCACAGAGAAGATGTAAGTTTTGAAAAGGCCTTATAATCCTGATTCTTTAGAGCAGCAGCATCCAAGTTCTATTAAAAAGCTAAAGTTTGCCCCTTTTATGTAAATTTTTTTCGGTATATAAAAGTTCTGAGTGTTTGAGCCAAGAAAATCAATTGTGTTTCATGTGGAGAATTTAGTTAACCATCAAGTAGTTGTAGTCATGCACAACAGCTGCTAGTAGCTACTGCAAAACCCAGTACTTTAGTATGACATTTTATTTAATAGTATGCTTGGTTGAATAATGTTTGTCGGTGTCCAATAAATCATTGTGTTTTATTCAGTTTCATGGACCAAAGCGTGTATGGTACAATTTACAGTCAGGAACTTTCTTGTATGCTTTCCTTGTTTTGTGTGAGAGCCAAACAAGTTTGGTTTTCGGGGATGAATGCTCTGCACAACACTTCTGATCTGCTTGATTTGTAGATGTGATAAATGCAGGGAGTGGAGTCCATTATTATATGATAACTTTTTCGCCAATGTCTTTGGATTCTTTAAATTTTCTCAAGAAAGGGTAGCGTCGTAAGTACATTTCAGTTCATCAGGTTTATTTTTATTTTTATTTGTCTTGTCAGCTTGCATGTATTTCGTGGACCGATTTCTTTAGAATGGCAACAGCGGCTACCCAACCTTGTGAGGCGCTTGGATGAAGCTCTATTCATGGAGGCTGCTTCAAAGGTATAGAATACTTGGAAGCCATTTTGTAAATGCGTTGATTGAGGGTTTGTTCAGTATTCACGTGAATTGTTTTCCAATTCTACGTTTAGTCATCATTTTATAGACAAGTATTCTGTATGAGCCAATAAGTATTTATGCTGGTTTGCTGTCATCTCTACCTATATTTGAAATTGAGATTGAGAGTATCCAGTTTTTTAGTTCTTGAAGCAAATCTCTATCAACCGAACTAAAAGTTATTAAATTGCTGAAATGTAGTTTGTGACATTCATTTGAATTATGTTATCAGGAAGAATACATTAACTTAAATACTTTGGAGCGGCGTTTGACCTCTTTGATGCAACGATTTCAACGCAATCGTAACCAGAATGTCAGTCATCGCGATCCTCATGTTGGAACAATGATACTAACTCCAGAATTGCAACAAAGTGGAAATGCAAGTGCAATGATTCCTGCACCAGGTACTGATATTTCTACGGTTAATGGTCATGGCACAAGCAATATGGTCCCCAACACAGTTGGCATGTGAAACATGCTACCAAATAGTAATTTAAATGTTGGCATGTGAAATACTGATTTAAATACGTTAATTGTACTGAGAGATGCATTCTACAACTGAGTATTGATCACGGAATTGAGTATTGATCACGGAATTATGTTATTAAGCCAGTTGTATTGATGGAATTATGTTATTCAGGCCTGTAATACTGATATTGGCATATATTTACTCAATAATATGTTGTAGTATTGGTGGGATTGCCATGGCATGTTTGTAATAATGATGTCAGCATATTTACCCAATATAACATGTTCTACAAAGTAGAAAACGTTGGCATGATATCTGATGTGAGCTAAAATAATTTTCTATCTAGAGAGAAGTGGATTTTTTTTTTAAATTCTAAGTGGCATTTGTTGATTGGATAGCCTAAAAAATTTCAAGTGTACTTCTTGATGGATTTTTTTTAATCAATAACTTTATGTTGCCTGTAGGTAAACTTATCAAACATAAATCTACCATCTTCCTTCTCACCTTTCTCCTTTAAATCTATGTTCAAATGCATCTAAAGTGGCCACTCTTCTAAGATGGGGCTTATACATTTCTTTTACAAATTCATGAACATTTTATTTTAAGAGAATTGTATGAGATGTCATAATTGAGATTAGTGTCACCAATGGTGAAATAGAAAAGAACTAGTTGAGGGAAGTTTGTTGGATAAAATTTTTGAAACACTAAAATGCCTTTAGTGAAATAAATTGAGGAAGGAAATTAAAGTTTTGCTCAAATGTTACTTGTGGAGACTTATCATCTCCAACTTATTCATTGTGGAAGTACTTTTTTTTTTAAATGATGGGAGATTTTTTTTTTGGATTTAGGTGAGAAGATAATCTTGGTAGGTCTAGATTTCTTGATATTTCAATGTGGAATAATGAGATGCTATATTTCCTTGAAAATTTTTACTTCTTGATATTTCAATGTGGAATCATGAGATGATATATTTCCTTGAAAAATTTTACTCACTGGTAAAAAGCACTTTAGCAAGGTTTTCAATTCACGAGGAATTGAACCATGCTCCCCATTTCAGTCATTAGGCGAGTTAAATAATTTTGAAAGAATTTTTGTTCACCATAGATTCAAAGGAATTGGACCTACCCTTGGCGATGGAGCCATATGATTATAAACACTGTAAAATATAGATAGATTTAAGTTGATAAAGCCTTAGCAAAGTGTTCACTGTATATTTTCAAGGTTTTTTATTCCTATGTGATGAGGTCTTTTTGTTATGCCATTTTAGTTGTAAGCATATTAAAATACAAATTAAATAATAAAGAGTTCACTGATTATCTTAATTTATAATTAGTTTTACTTTTAATTTTTTTATAAACTTATAAACCCCATACTACATTAACATGATATATATTTTACTTCTCCATTTATTGTCTAAACGACTCTCCATGGGGTTTGAACCTAAGCCTCCTTTGAGAGAACCAATGAGTTTCACCAAATCACCTAGACTAAATCCCAAAAAGTTGATAGCATTATCCAATATAACTTAGTCTAATCTATTCAAGTTGTCACAACTCCTTTCCAACTAAAGCTTCACCTCATAGGTATAACACAATTGCAATTCAGAGTTGTTTTATCACTTTAGGACCTACTTAGTATAATCGCATTCGCATTGGGGGTAAATAGTGTAGAATGAAGAGTTCCACACAAGAGACCCAATTTTTCATTTCCATCTTTTCACTTAGTCTAACCATATTGGGCATTGCTATAAGTAGTGTAAAATGAAGAGTTCCAGACAAAAGACCCAATTTTTCATTTTCATCTTTTTAACCACTTTGAACTAGATTTGGAAGGACATTAAGGTAGATAATCCAATGAGAGAAATAGTGGAAGATCTAATTATTCACTGAGACTAGGATTTGCTCGATATCAAGCCATCCAAAAACAACTTAGGCAAATATCTAAAATATACCTTCTCATTTGCATTAGAGAACAGTGTTATATCACCGTTTACAGACTCCTACCTACTACATCGAGATGAACAACTTTCAATAATAGAGATCTCTAATACAATGTCCGAATTAATGTCCATCCAAGCTTAGGGTTTCTCCATGCTTTTTATCCCTTGTGCTAGCTCCATAAGTAAAGGGTTGCAGAATATTGCACCTTCTCACTACCTTTTTCATCATCTAAACTATTTCTCATGGAAATAGATATGCAATTAGACAATGGTGATCAGTTTTCTTCCCATTTCTTGTAGAGATGGTGCTTGTCCTGGGTGTGTTCTCAACAAACATGATCGAGACAATTTTAACAAACGTGCCTTTTGGTGTGCCTTCTCCCTTGCAACTTTTTCATAGTGATTTGTGTGGAACACTTCGTTCTGTAGGTTCAAGTACTTCTTAACTTTCATTAATGTATTCTCAAGAGGAATTGGGGATTAATTTTTAAAACTTAACATAATTTTTTGACATGTTTTTGGTTTATAAATCCCTTGTAGAAAAACAATTTGGAAATACAAAAGTTAATAATAAATAATGGATTTGAATATATAAACAACAAATTTACAAATTATTGCACTGCATAAGGCATTCAAATGCAACATATTGTTCCATACACATCACAACAAAATATTGTCGCTGAGAGAAATAATTGCACATTAAAGGAAACAACCAATTATATAATCCAATCTAAGGGTTTAAGTCCTGATTTTTGGGTCGAAGCCATTAATTGTGCCAATTACATAGTCAATTGCACTCCCACCAAGGTTTTAAAAGATATAACACTAGAGAAAGGATGAACTTAATTTTAAACTAGATGTAATCCACTTTTTTGTGAGTGAAGCTTGGGCTCACATTCTTAATAAAAAACAAAAATCACTACAACCTCAGAGTGAGAAGTGTTTTTTACGGTTGGCTATTCTAAATATGTCAAAGGCTATAGAATTCTTCACATTTATTCCAATCAAATTATTATTAGGAGAGATGTTAAATTTAATGAAAATATGTCGAATTGCAAGCCTCATTAGGATTTTGTACCATCTTTGACCTACAAGGCATATTTAGCATTTGGCCATCTTTAATTCCCAAATTTTCTATTAGTGGTCCTACTCTAGTCTCTTATTTAGATGATTATAATAAGCCTGGAAATTTCACCTCTACCGTTCATCCAATTGGGTTGATTGAATATGAACTTGCACCATCAAAACCACTTCCTCGAGGGGTCCACACAACATGTGAAGAAAATGGTTATCTTATTGGTGATGTTGTAGATAAATGTAAAATATTTTCATAGTTCCAATGAGATTCTTATCTTTTGTCTCAAGTTTCAAAGGCTCATGATCCATAAATATTTGTAGGCACTTATAGCCATCCAAATTGGGACACAATAATGTCTAAAGAATATAATTTTTTAATGGTGAATGGTACTTCAGATATTGTACCTCTTCCGAACAAAAGAAAACTTGTTCGATGTAAATGGGTGTATAGAAATAAGTAGGAATATGTTTCCTTTCACTTTCGGTCGACCCAAGTTCAGATCCTCGGTCGTTAACTAAGACCCAGATATTGACCCGACAAAGCAGGGCTCAGCCAACAACACCTATGACACAGATGCAGTATCACCTGAAATATTTTATGGGGAAATGCCAAAACAAGGTTTCTGCAGTTAGGTGGGGTTTTCTACTCTCATGACACTTTATCACAACACTCTACCAAAGCCGAGGGTTATACTTATTATCCTTTGTCTATTCATTCAAGATACCATTCTAATTACTAGTCGACACGTATCATAATAATCAGCATAACAACCTTATTATAGATTCATTCAATAAGTAGTGCAACAGACACATATAAGGGATTCGTATAAACAAATGCACTGTAACATATTCATATTTACTTATTCACAACATACATGCAAAAAAACATAAGCACATTAATCAATGACACACAAAGAGAACAATTAACGTGGAAACCCATATGGGAAAAACAATAAAGGCGTTCTTCATATTGAATGAGAAATATGTTAGCACCTTTTGTCTACTTAGCTTGCATACTCTTCTCTAGGTATTCTTTACAATTCAGACAGACTTCTCTCCCCTCACGCTCTCTGGTTTTGGTTCTAGATACTTCCTCTCTTCTTCACTCCTCTGTCGATCCGCACACATCCTGGATCGATTCTCTATATTAAAAAACTGTCCTCTTCTCCTCCCTAGCTATACACCGACTTAACCAGCCAACTGACCACTTAGTTAACAAAACAATTGATAACCAACGTCAATCTCGCACATCGGGGTATTTTTTAAGGATTCTAATATTATACTTAAATATAGTATTCTAGGTGATTGTTTTGGATTGAATTTTTTTTTATAGATAGGTAGGCGAATATTAAATATGAAACTTACAATTAACACTGAAATGTGTAAATTTTGGCGAATATTATGATAAAAGAAACCTATTTTATGTAAATATAGGCAACATTAGAGACTAAAAAGCGAATTTCTTTCTTGAAAAAACCCCCAAAAATAGCCAATTGGTGAAATTTCGCCCTTAAAAATTACGCTGCCACACATAGCTTGGGTTCGCTTTTTTATAATCTTCCACCTGTCCTAATAAACTGACTCTTTTATGTTAGTCAACAAGCTATCATTTCTATTCTCGTACATTCAGTTACAACTGAAAATAGGCATTATAGACCCAAAATACAATTATTGTTTTTACCAAAGCGTTCTTTATTGTAACTAACCCGTTACCATGATCAACCGAGCTGTCCTTTTTACTGCTCTTCTCTTCTACTATCGTGGTTTCTTCCATTGCAGATTCTCCTATATTCGATATTTTTGTTGTGGTTGCTTTTGTCGCAACTTCTCTTCCATCGCAATACTTCTTCAGTCGCAACTCTTCTTCCATCGCAACTTCTCTTTTCTGTCTTGCAGCCGGATTCTTGATATTCTCGATTAGAATTATGGCCAAATTATGCTTAACTTTTCCTAGGGACAACATGCCCCCAACACTCACTTGTGGCTTGTCCCAAGCCACATTACTATGAGACCTATGTTGTTACAACCTTACTTTGAAAATCCTGAAATATTTTCACTATCCACTTAGTATCCTCTCGTACTTCTACATACACCTTCTTCAAATTTTCCACAAGTTTAGAACTGATGTGTTCTGAAGTTGTAAGTCTTGATGACTCTACTTCTTGTCACACTTTTGGTGTACAGGTTGAATGAAAACTGTAATTTTCTCTGCCTTTGCTTCCAGTTCTGTGACCCTGTCAGTCCTCTTTTGTTGTTGTAGCCTCTTCATGTCGACAAAATTATCCATTTTCTATACTAATGGAAGCTTCTTCATCTCATTCTTCAGTTGGTTCACCTCTTTCTTTGTGGTACACAGCTATTCCGTGACTTTCTCTAACTCTTCATCGTCAATCAAATCTTACCATGGCTGGGAAACTTGCCTGACTACTTTGGCACAACGTGCCTCCACATCTTTTATTCTATTCGTAGCTTTTGTTGTTGCTTTTCTTCTCTCTAGCAGTACTTCCTTTTACCATGGAATTCAATTATGCTATCCCCAAGTCGATTGCTTCACCCAACACTTGAGTTCTTATTGGTGGGATGGGTGTCAAAACATGACTTGGTTTCTCTTATGACAAGCCAGCTAAGTCCCACGAATCAAGAAATTGTGGTCTGTAGTCAACCACCATTCTTACTTCTTTAATTTCCTTATAGAGCGTTTGTAATAAATTCGTGATACTATTGGTTAGTTGTGTTTACCGCTCATATATCTTCTTGAGGATTCGATTGGAGAACTTTTCCATTGTATCCGTCAATAGAGTATAATCATCATTGTAAGGCCGACAATTCCAACTGATTTGTTTCCTTTCCTCTTCTTATGACTCCTCACTGACTTCTTTGTTTGCTTCCTCTTTTTCCCTATTGTTGGGCCTATTGGAGTTGTGCTTGACTCATTATGGGTATTTTTTGGATTTTATTCTGGGTTCTCCTTTGTCTTATCCTCTTGGTTCTATTCTGGGTTCTCTTTTGGTGGATTCTCTCCTTGGTCTCCATTCTTCTATATCAACGGTTCATCTTGTCATACCTATTTGTCTACAGATAGCTGGTCATCTGTAACATGAACTCTCCATTATTCCATCCAATCTTGATTAATGGCATCAATTTCTGCAGTTGACAGCTGATACTGTGTCCTAATCCATTAACATTATGGGTCTTGATGGGCCTCGACTGAAAATATGATAATGTTTCTAAACCGCTTAACAATCCTGTCGGTAATTCTAGCCTCCTTTCTTACATGATGTCACAAGGTCTCTCCTTGTAAAAAGAAATCTATATTGTTGTGTGTATTCCTCTACTTGAAATATTTTTTGAACCAAAGAATCTTGTATCGGGCTTCTAGAAATAAAATGGGTACATCGACCCCTTGGTAGTTAGGAAGTTGATCTAAGTGGACCATTTTGTAAAAAACGTAAGCCTATAAATAGAGATAGGAATGTAAGGTTGAGATATGTTGTGCTTATGAGAGATTGATGTATTGATATTGATCTTATGTTTATTTTTGAATTGTGCTCTGTGAAAGACCGAAGTTTGTTTTGTTGCAACTATGAAGATGTTTTGAGATCCTATTTTTGATGCGGAAGTAATATAACATGACGAAAGTTGATGGAAATATTGTGTTTTATCTTTTGTTATTTTTCTGTGTTGAATGATGTAACGTGAATGAATCAAGACTACAATATGATTGTTTTTTATTAATGATGCGATGTTTCTATGTTTTAAATCATGTTATGGTGATCGATCTATTTATGAGTAATTATCTTGCTGCGATATGAATATGTTAATGCAATTTGATGATTAATGGTATGGATATGCGATAATAAACCCTTGGTTAGATATCTGAAGTAATGTTGTGATAGATAGACAATAGATGCACAAACCCTACTTATTACTACAGAACTGTGGTTATGATAGTTCTCCCTTAAACATCTTGGGTTCGCAGGTGTTGTTGGACAAGGTAAAACCTGTCTGGGCCGATACTCAGGGAGATCGCTACGTTAAGGGTGTCAACAGAGAGTGAAGTTTTGTCGATGGATATGTGTCAACAAATGGTTCCTTTTCCGGGACCATAGTGCGAGGAGAAGGAGGGAATGTTGTGGCATCCGACTATACCAACGATTCAAGATTGGTTTGATTACAAGGCTTAAGAATTTGCAGCAAAAGAGAACTAGAACCCTAGATTAACGACAGAAGAGTGGCTGGGAAGGTATCTCTATTATGATATCCACGAGTACTTCTTCTCTGAGTTTTCGATAATCTTGTATGAGTGGCTGATGCAATTGATTTATGGGAAGGAAAATTTTCAAGGAGGCGAACCCACCTATTGGAACTCGGAGCTGATCCGATAGCTAAAGGAGGTAGACAATAGAGCGTCGAGGGATGTCGAGGTGTGGCTTGATAGCATCTTGGAAGGCTACATCATTGAGTTCATAGTAGATACAATCAAGTCTTATATCGACGTAGAAATGGAATTCTTCAAAGGACCAAGAGGTAGGTTTCTGTTATCTTTACAATTGTCGATTAAAATGCTCATTTGTTAAAATGGTATATTGAAGATGAACTCTGATGAGTAGAGCCCTAGTGTGTGGAGGCTGTGGGTACCATGAAGATGAGGGTTGGATGGAATGATACAGGGTAGATGGATGGGAGTTACGATGATACTGTGAGGGAAGATGATGAAGGACATGTTCTTTTGTGAAGTGGGGCAAGGTTTTGACAAGAGAAGAGGCGAAGGACCGAGGAGAGTCTTGTTGCGACCAGAACAAGAAGCTGCAAGAGAAGATCACAAGGGATGAAGGAGACGACTTAGCTACACCTAAGCCCAAAGAAATACCAACCCAAAGAAACAATGTATCCACACCTCAATGCACTGCTAGAAAAAGAAAAAGGTCTTCTAGAGGATCATCCGACTCTGAAGGATCCACTGGGGGTTCAAGTTCTTCTTCTCACAGGAATAAGAAAAACAGGCGCAACCAGAAAAACTCACGTGATGAATTCAAGAAAGATAAGCCTCCTATGTTTGATGGTGAGGTAAAGAATGGTCAAGAAGTGGAATCTTGGATTCTTGGGATGAGAAAATATTTCCAAGTCCAAGACTGCTCTGGAAGTATGAAGGATAGGGTAGCCATTTTCAATTTGATTGGAAGAGCATCCATATGGTGGAAGAACTTCAGGAAAGTGAAGAAGATCAGTGAAAGGAAAATTGTGTGGAAGCAGTTCCAGGAGTATTTAAGGAAGAGGTACCTCTTTGACAAGTACTATGATGATAAGATTAAGGAATTCCATGAGCTTAAATTGGGACAACAGACCATGGAAGAGTATCAAAACAAGTTCTTGGAGCTGTTGAGGTATGCCAAATACAAAAAAAATGATAAAGTGAAGATTCAACATTCTCTGAGTGGGTTACCTCAATCATACAAAGACAAGATTGAGTTTGATGAGCCTTGAACTCTAGAAGAGGCTATCAGAAAGGCTAAGTATTGCTATGATAAAAAAAAAGGAAAAATTGATTACCATAAGGCATGGAAGGATACGAAGAATGAAAATTCCAACAAAAGGAAGAATGGTCTCAAACCCTCTAACTCTCGAAAACAGCAAAAGAAACCACCACAAGTTGTGACTAAGCCATCCAGAGTAATGGGAGGAAATCCAAGAGACCTAAAAGAGATCAGAGAGCCTCTCCTATGCTGGAGATGTGGAGAAAACCACATGCACAGGAATTGTCCCCATGAGGAAGGGTATGTAAGGCTAGCTTACAACATCCAAGAAGTTGAAACAGTGGGTCAAGTAGCAAGGATGGTACCTAGAATTTATGCATCCCTAGAGGACCGTCAAGTAGACCATTAGTAAACTGTGGTTGAAGTTGAATGTAAGATTGATAAGAAAACTGTTTCTATTTTGATTTACCCTGGATCTTCTCACAGCTATATTTCTCCTAGAGTTGTTGAGATTTGTTCTTTTAAAAAGTTAAGGCATAACAAATCATGGTTAGTTCAACTAGCAACTGGAACGAAGAGGAAAGTTAGTGAAGTAGTAAGGAAATTACCATTAGTCATGAATGGGCTAGTCACCTATGCAGACTTGTATGTTGTACCACTTGGTTCCTATGAGATTCTCATTGGAATGAATTGGTTGGAAGCATAGAGAGTAAAGCTTGATTGTTACAACAAGACCTTTGAGTGCATAGATCAAGAAGGAAACTTAAGGGTTGTAAGAGGCATTCCAAAGGTGATTTTTGTTAGGCGGATTCCAGCAATGCAGTTGAAGAAGTGTTGTAGGAAAGGTTGCATAGGGTATGCAGCTCATGTTTTGGAGGTAGTAGAGAATGAAAATCCTAGGTTGGAGGAATTTCATGTGTTGCAAGAATTCAGGGATGTTTTCCCTGATGAAATTCTAGGGATTCCTCCAAGGAGGGACATTGATTTCACAATTGAACTTGTGCTAGGAGCAGCATCGATGTCCAAGACACCCTACATGATGAGTACACCAGAATTGCTAGAGATGAAGATGCAGCTACACGAGTTATTGGAAAAGAAGTACACTAGGCCAAGTGTGTCTCCTTGGGGATCACTAGTTCTGTTTGTGAAAAATAAAGATGGTACACTCAGGTTGTGTATTGATTACAGACAGTTGAACAAAGTCACTTTGAAGAATAAATATCCTTTACCTCGAATTGATGACCTCTTTGATAAAATGAGACGAGAAAAAGGTATTTTCCAAGAATGACTTGAGATTTGGTTACCATCATGTAAGAATCAATTATGATGATATTCATAAGACAACCTTCAGAATGAGGTATGGACACTATGAGTTTGTAATGGTACCATTTGGTATCACAAATGCACCAGCTACATTCATGTGCCTCATGAATAGTGTTTTCAGCAAGTATCTATACAAGTTTGTTCTTGTTTTCCTTAATGACATTCTTATCTATGCTAAGAATGAGGAAGAGCATGAAGAACATTTAAGGAAATTGCTGAGTATATTTCAAAGTGCATTAAATGTTAGCAAGTGAAGGTTGAGCATGAACACCAAGCAGGTTTGTTGCATCCTTTTCCCATCCCAGAATGGAAATGGAAAGTTGTTTCCATGGATTTTATTACAGGATTTCCAACGACTTGGAGACAACATGATTCCATCATGGTTGTGGTGGACAAGTTGACAAAGGAAACACATTTTATACCGGTTAATTCCATGTATAAGACTAATGCCATTGCAAAAATATTCATGAAGGATATTTTTCAGATTGCATGGATTGCCTAAGGCAATAGTCTTTGACATGGATCTTGAGCTTACTTCCAATTTTTGGAAGGGCATGTTTGTAGATTTGGGTATAAAGATGAAATTAAACACTACCTACCATCCTCATAGTGATGGAAAAACATAGAGAGTGAATCAAGTGCTTGAAGACATGCTTCGCATGTATGTGATGGACAAACCATCCAAGTGGGAAGATTACTTACACTTGGTAGAGTTTGCTTATAATAATGGATAGCAAGCATCATTAGGAGTGAGTCCATATGAAGCCCTGTATGGAAGAAGGTGTAGGACACAAGTGACTTGGGATAATCTAGCGGACATGATTGTGCTTGGTCCAAATTTGCTCAAGGAAATGGAGCAAGAGGTTGCGAAGATCGGATAGAATCTGAAAGAAGCCTAGGATTGATAGAAAATATATGCAGAAAAGAATAGAGTGCATACAGAGTTCAATGTTGGGAATCATGTTTACCTCAGAGTGAGGGAAAGGAAGAGTTCTTTGAATCTTGGAAGTTGTGCGAAGCTGTCAACCAGATATTATGGGCCTTTTTAAGTGCTCAAAATAATAGGTCCTGTTGCATATAGACTTGCATTGCCTGCTACCACTAGGGATTATAATGTTTTTCATGTTTCTTTGCTTAAGAAATATGTACATGACCCTAACCATGTGATAAATTGAGATGTGATTCAGGTGGAACCCGAGGGAGAGTTCCAAATTGAGCCATTGCACATCCTGGACAGGAAGGTCACAGTGCTCCAGAATCGAGCCGTTGGACAGGTAAAGGTGCAGTGGGAGCACTACGGTCCTGAAGAGGCTACGTGGGAACTGGAGGATGCCATGTGATTGGCACATCCATTTTTGTTCAATTTTGAAAATCACTAAGGATAGTGCTAATGAAGGATGAGGGGAATGTAACACCTCAGTTTTGACCCCAAGGGGGAGGGGAAGGTAATGCCACGATTTTCACCCCATGGTATTGAAATTGTACATGATGTATATATTGTATGTAATCATGGAAAGGAGCTCAAGGCCAAGGCCTTGCCATTGATTTGGTGTTTTGTGTATAGGCGATCAAGTTTGATGCCTATGGTTCATGGTGCTAAGTCAAGCAAATCATATATTTGAATATCATGTAAATACACAATTTAATAAAATACCATAGCTATTTATGCACTGTAACGTGAAAGAGATGGGGGCATGATTTCACAAAGGAACAGAGAGGAATTAAACCAACAGATTCCAGGTGAGTGATTGTAGGTTCAATACTCACAAAACCTAGTTCAATAAGCAGAAAAACATTTGTTGTGTTGTCATTCAAGTCACCCAACAGACACGAGCTCGGAATTAAAACCTTTTGGATAGAAATTTTGTGTCCACTAGCTGATGTTAAACAAATTTCTAGTTGAATCAGTGGAATCCTTGTGGACTGTTGGATTTGTGTCCTCACATAGATCAATGGTGGACTCCAAACCTGATAAAGTGGATTCATTAGAATTTCACACACATGGAAAGTTTGTTAAGTCATGCTAGTTGAATCAACAAAATTGTTGTACGCCGTCAATCTATTTGATGACTGATCTCAGTCTTAGATCTGCTCAAAAGTTACTCGTTCATTAACCCGTCCACCCTGGTTCGTCCCTGTGCTCGATCATTCAATTTTCTTGTATGAAATTGGGTGAGGCAGTTAATTCTTGGGGCCGAGCAAGGCATGGAAGTCGATTTCATGAGTGAACAAGCCTGCAGTCTACAGAGGCCATGTTATGGATTCTAAAGAAAGAAAACCAAAGATTTTGTGCCTAGTCTATCACCCCAGTATTCATCTGAACATGGTGGTCATTCAATTCATACTACCATTTGATCTAATCGATTAGGATTGCATTGTTCACTCTCCTGAGTCGTAGAGAAGGTTTCTGTCGTGGTTGTGCAGTGTGGTTCAGTCCATCTACATTGTGGTTGTGGAGAGTTTCTCATGTTACACATGGTGGTTCATGGTTGTATTATAGTGTTTCCCTATGTGAAAAAGTGTATGAAACCCTGGCTGTGTGTTAAAGTGTTATCCTGAACTACATTGTGTTATAGGGTGGTATGAGACCCTATTTTCTCTATGTTACTGAGGGAAAACTGTGTTTATGTGTTTCCTTGTGGGTTGTTGTGATTTGCATCCATGTTTTGGTCTGAAAGACTTAGGGGTGGAAGAGACCCATAATTGGCTGATAAACCTAGTGAAGAGAGGAACCTCACAGACATATCAAGAGGGGGCTGAAAAATCCTTTATGCACACCTTGAAGAGCACTGGAAGGGAAGGTATGGCCTCAGGGAACTGTGATGTTGTGAAGGGAATAATTCCTTTTGTTTGGTGTGCAGGTATTGTGAAATTCCAAGCAAGACAAATCTGGTGTAGGTGTCCATAGATATGTGGTTGAGCTCACTACCTTAGCAATTCTATATTTACATTGCTTTAGTCGCTCGAGAAACCCAACTATAGGTTGGTTTGACTATGTTTTGATGTGTGCTGGCTATGTGTGAATTGGATGTTCCCTATTTCCTTATGGAAATGATGTCTAGCTTGGGGGTGGTGGTGGTGTTGAGAGATTAATGAACACACTGGCCTATGGTTGGGTGGAACATTGCAGTGACATAGCTAGTTGCGGGACAACTCCATCACTCAAGATAAGTATTTTCTGTTGCGTTATTTCTGCAATGTATTTTGTTATGAATGAAATGATTACGTTGAATGCTTATGAATGAGTTAAAGTAGAGGTTACTGTTGAATGAATATCCTTGCATTTGCATTTGTTTATGCCTGGTATGTTTCAATGTATTTTTCCTAAGTTCATGGAGGCTAGAAGCCTATTACATAGCCAGAATACATCTGACTTAGCGTTTTCGCTCCTTGAAATCCACCCAGGGAAGGAGGAAGGAGGAAACCATAAAAGAGAAGTGAAAACGGGGCAGAATGTTGGTTTTCTGATTCCCGAGATCCACCTACGGAAGGAATAAGGAAGGAGCAGAGAAAGAATCAAAAGTTATAAGGAAAAGTTGTATTTTTTCATCCTGAGTCACACCGAAAGGGAGGAAGTTAGAATGCGGAAGTCAACAGAATGGAAAAAGGATTAGGTAGAAAATAAAGTTTTCGAAACCCAAAGTCTGAAGTCGGAGATAAGAAATTAGAATTCAGAAGTCAGGAAATCGACAGGTAAAGTAGTGATTCATGGGTTTCCACATTTCAAGGTCGGAAGGCAGAAAGCGGAAGGTCAGAATTTGGAAAGAGGGAAACTGACGAGCAAGGTAGTCATTTCATGCATTTCGAGGTTGGAAGGTGAAAAGTAAAAGGTCAAAATACGGAAAGAGGGAAACTGATGGGAGAGATATTCTTTTCGCGCATTCCACATTCTGAGGTCAGAAGGTAGAAAGAAGAAGGTGGAAGATGGATAATTAAATCTGTCAAAGTTTGTAGTTTTCGATTCCTGAGTTCCGAGGTCGAAAAGGCAGAAAGCGGAAGTCGGAAGACAGAAGAGTGGTCAAGTATTTGTGTCGCACATTGTGCTCATGGTTCTCGGATTTCCGCAATGGAAGGGAGGAAAGGGGAGTGTGCAGTGTGGAGGGCAGAATGGACATGTGCAAAGCGAAAAATCTATTTCTGGTCACTGAAGGGACCTTTCAAGGGAAGAACGATTGTTACAGTGGTTTTTAAGCCTGAGAATGAATATTTAAGAGTGTTTCATGGCCATGCCCCGTGTTTCAAAAGAAGAACCATGGTTCTTGAAGCAAAAATTTTAATTCTGCATGATAATTGGGGTATGGGTACGTGACATTTACAGGTGAAGTGAGGATTTGCATAGACCTAAGGAAATTGAATGACGCTTGTTTACATGACCCATTTCCAAATCCATTTACGGATGAGGTATTAGAAAGTGTTTGGGTCAAGAATTTTATTCATTCATTGATGGGTTCTCTGGATACCATCATATAAGAATCACACAGGAAGATCGACACAAGAATACCTTTGTGACAGAGTGGGGTTGTTTCCAATACATGGTAATTCCCTTTGGACTCAAGAATGTTCTTGATATATTTTCTAGAATAGTAGTGGCTTCCTTCAAATAATTTATTCATAAATTTCATGAGGTCGACTTCAATGATTAGATGGTATTTGGGAACATTAAGGATCATATTGAGAACCTCGGAATTATGCTGGAACAATGTCACCGGTATCATATTTCGCTGAAATTAAATAAATTTATTTTTTGTCCCACTTTTGGGATTATGTTTGGCCATGTGGTTTGTTGCGATAGAATCTTGGTCGAACCTGCTAAAATTGTGATCATCGTCGGCCTACCACCACCTACCATAGTGAAGCAACTGAGAACAAAATTAGGACATACATGATACTATCAAAAATTTATCAAAGGATATGCGGAGGTGAATTCTCTAATGGAGAAGTTATTGAATAAATATGTTAAGTTTCAGTGGACAAAAAATTGCCAAGAAATTCTGGACACCTTAAAGAACAAGATTGTTACAACACCCATACTTGTAGTTCTAGTCTAGAAAAAGGAATTTCATGTGCATGTCAATGCATTGTCTGTCGTGCTCAGTGTGGTACTAGCACAAACTTACAAAGGATCAATTGATCAACCTATTTCCTTCACTAGCAGGAAATTACCAACAACAGAGAATAACTATACCATGGGAGAAAGAGAGGGACTAGTTATGGTATACGTTTTGTGGAAATTTTGACACTACTTGCTGGGTGGACACTTAAAAATGTACACATATCCTTCAATGTTGAAATACTTGGTCAATAATCCAGTGTTGGTGGGGGGAATATTTGTTGGTGTATTCTCCTTTTTTAGGATTTTGACTTTGAAGTCATTGTTAAACCAAGTCGACTGAATTTTGAGCTAGGCCATCTTTCGAGGATTGAGAGTGGCAAAGAACCTAGTAATCTTGATTATAGTCTCCTTGACGCACAAGTATATTTGAGATAACAATTTTTTATTATCATTATAAATACCTCATACAATTTTTTAGTACGGTCTGTGCCCCATCTGAATTTACTACTACATAGAAGAAACAATTAGTTGTGTGAGCTACAGATTTCTAGTTAGTCGCTGGACAATTATATAAAATGGGTCTTGATGAGATTCTTCGTCGCTGTGTCATGGAACATTGGATAAAAAGGATACTGAATGAATCACATTCTGTTGTCGCATAATTTCCCTTCTTAAATTTTTTTATTAAATGACCAATTTTCACTTTTTTCCCTATTTCGACCTTTGACTAGTTTTCATGTCTAGATCTCCAAATTGGCCCAAATGCTTCCAAATATTCTGGGAAGGTGTATGAATGATATTAGGAATTGAATATGATGTTCAGGGATGATTTATGACCCTTCATTTACTTCTTCAAACTTTTTAAATATTCTAGCTGAGGTAGGAGTTTTGACTAGTAATTTCGGGTTCTAATTCTGCCACAATGAATACGGAAATGGCTTCCCAAATGCACTCAAGCCAATGTGAATTTCTGGATGGAATTAGTGGAAATGTAAATTAAATAAATATGAACTCATATGCATCACCATTCAAATTTTTATGTCTGCTATAACTCCTTTAAATCAGATGCAAAAAGACTAGTTTCAACATTGGGGGAAATGATAGGAAAACTTCTCCAAATGCTATGAAAATCAACAAAATAACTCCAAATACTTATGTAATGAACATTAAACTAATATAATACATCAATAACAGTCCATTCATCCATAAACCATCGGTATTTTACTTATCCATTCGAATCAATCAACATTGTATTGGTTCACAACACAGTAGTGGGGAAATGACATTGTTTCTTCATTGTTTAACATTTATACATGAAATATTTTGGGTATTTCGACCTGAGAGTATTATGAAATTTTAAATACAGAAATAAGAGTCCATTCATCCATAAACCCTTAGTATTTTACTTATCCATTCGAATCCATCAACATTAGATTGGTTCACAACAAGATAGTGGGGAAATGACACTATTTCTTCATTGATTGAAACTTTTACATGAAATATTTTAGTATTTAAACCTGAGAGTCTTATGAAATTTAAATACATAGAATTTAAATCATAAAATAAAATAATGGGGCATTAGAACCTTCCCCAAATATATCAATATCTCACCCAAAGCGCAATCCCTCCATGAGCAAGAATATGCAATAAAAACTGGAAATGGTTGAGAGAAAGTGATGCAATAGAAGAAACCATGTGATTCCATGTATCTTACACCTGGAAAAAAAATCCAATAAACATCCATGAAATACCTGATTGGCCTCTCCAAACACCAACTTGGACGGAAATCTTTCATCATCGAAATTGGCTAAGGCAAGAAAACTAGTCATCCACTAGCTCTCACAATTCTCAAATGACAATTTCTAAAATGAACAAAAGCCATTATCTTGGTTGATTCCTGTATTTTATTAACATCCTTAGTATTCTAAGGTTACCAATCCATCCTCAAACTCAATCCAATTCTAATTTTTGTGTGGGATCAATATTTGCCATATGTCCTCCCTTTCGTAGCCTTCCATCCTCCCCCAATTTGAGTAGGAACCCATTGAGCTTCCACCAAATCACATGAGCACCCTCTTGGATGCTCTCTTTCAACCTGACATGTCAAATATGTCAAAGGTCAGACTTTAGATCTAATTTGTGTCAGAGGTGTCATTGCATCTTCATCATTGTTGTCATAGAAGTACGGAATCTAGTCCAAGTGTCTCACTAGCTCCACAATGACTCTTCCTCTCCCATGTAAGTTACATTTCCTTCCAAATTCGATCTATGATGCATATGGAGAAGTGTATTAGCCTTATAACGCATCCAATAACATTTAGGCTTCCCATGGATTTGAAATTGCAAGAGGAGGATTCCATGTGGCACATAAATTCTAGCTTGTGAGGGCCCCATAGTTTCCATGTGTCTCCATGCTCCATTGCCACTTCAATTTTCTCTTGTATTTATTTAATAAGATCCATTATTAAATATGTATTCAATTCTAATTTTTGAATATCATTTATTTTCCCCCTTATTCCAAATCCCAAAGCTTCCACCCCAAACCTAGGAAACTAGTAATTTTCCTCCTTGGCAATTATTTGACCGTTAGCATCAATTTGACAAAATCTCATGAATATGGAAAATGTGATTAGGCCATTGTGACCCAATGAAAAATTTGGGACATGACATGTCGTGGGATTCCATTATGTTGGAAAATCTATAGTGAAAAAGATATTGCAAGCAGGATTTTGGTGGCCCACCATGCATGTGGATGCTCGACAATAGTGTCGCAGTTGTGATGTCTATTAAAGAACTAGAAAACCATCACGACGAGATGAAATGCCACTAGTAACTCAAGCAAATTTGCAGGAATTTAAAAAATGGGATGTTGATTTTGTGTGACCTATTAATTCATCATGGAAGAGAACATGTGCAAGATATATTATTACTATGACCGATTACTTGACCAGATGGGATGAAGCCACACCAGTAAGAGATTGCACTGCTACGACTCCTTCGAAGTTCATGTTCGATAATGTTGTGACTCGATTCAGATGCTTGAAGATTTTGATAAGTGACTAAGGTACACATTTTTTCAATCAGTTGATTAAAGAATAAACTAAAGAATTCCATATCTAGCATAGAAAGACAACGCCATATCACCGTCAAGCGAATGGTATTGTCGAAGCATTCAACAAGATTATGGAAAATGCATTGATAAAGATTTGCAATGTTCAAAGAGACAAATGGGACTAGAAACTCCCTACAATTCTGTGAGCATACTGCATGACTCGTAAGAAGTTGACAGGTCGAACTTTATTTCACCTGATGTATGGACAAGAGTCTGTGATTCCAATGGAATATATTGTACCCAACTTAAGGATTGTTGCAATTACAAAGATGCCAGATGTTGGTGTTGTCGAGGAAAGACTATTGCAGTTGATACAGTTGGAAGACAAACATTTTGTTATAGGTTATCATCAAAAAATTGAGAAGGAACAACAGAAAGTATGGCATGATTGCCACATCAATAATAAACGATTTCAAGTCAGAGGACTTGTTCTTCTGTATGATAGAAAATTTATAAAGCATCCGGGAAAGCTGAGCACACACTAGCTAGGACCATATACCGTAATTCATATCACCGACGAAGGCACAATGCAACTACAAAATTTAGATGGAACACATGTCAAAGTATTGGTAAATGGAAGTTTCCCAAAGCCCTACCAGGATAGTAGCGAGTTGGTCGACCGAAAAAAAAACCTCTAATTAATTTTGGTTTAATTTGATCACAGACTATCTGTATGTCACAAATGTAAAACGATGGCGAAGACAATATGGATGTCATAATCAAAGAAATAGGTCAAAATTTGAATATAGATCACAGAATAAGGAGAGTTGTCGCAATATGAACTTGTGGCATGGAAATGACATCTGGGCATAATTAATTAAAAAACATAAACGATTTTGACGATGTGCTTTTAGTCACTTCTGTCATTATTTCATAATAACTGCCATTGATGTGACATGCGAATGATGGTTTTTATGGCAGTTTCTGTATGATGATTCGGACGATCGACCCATGTGACGAATATTGCTGCCACCTTTCCATTCATTGTTCATGCGTGTGAAGGACTAAATAATTGAATAGGTAGATGTTATCACCTTAATGCCCAAGTTTCAGTTCATTATACCGCATTTGAGTGAGATATTTCCTTCTGCAATTGCAAAAGCCGAAGTGAGTTTTTCACAGAGTATGCTTATTTCCATTTCTAGTACAAGCATGGTTACAGAATCCGATGTCACGACTGCATCAACCACACTCATTATGGAAGATAGTGCCAGATATGTTCCACCGTAGGCCATGGTTGCAAGAGAAGTTGAACAAATTCCATTCATTCCTAAAGTAAGCTTGAGACCAAATCCACCTATTTTGTCAATGGGGAAGCGATATGGTAATTGGAAGAAGAAAGCACCAACAACACCACTGCAGGAAGAAGAAGAAGCAGTGGTTGAAATTAGGCTAACATATGATATTCCACCAAAACCACACGATGCACCAAAGAGCAGAATGGCCAAAATGAAAAGTATCCATTGGTAAATTTAGTTGTTCCGAAAAGGACTTTAGGTAATGGTAAATAACGACTAGATCCTACGACGTCTCCTTCATCATTACAAGAAGCACATGATATATTTGGTGATGTCAATGAAATTTACAAGAAGTTCAAGATATATTTGGTGATGTTGATGAAATTTTATCTCGTCAATCCTAACATTCTAAAGAAGTAACCTTTCAAACCTAAAGAAAGAAGGAAAGCAACAACAAATGCTGCAAAGAATATCAAAGAGGCAGAGGAAATCTTGCCCAAGGAAGTCGAGCAAGTTTCTCAGACATTGGAAGAGTTGATATACGATGAAGAATTAGAGAAAGTCATGGAGCAGTTGTGCACTACTGAGACAGAGGTGACCTAGATGAAGAATGTGATCAAGAAATTGCCCTTAGTAGAGAAAATAGCTAAGGTTGCCAAGATGAAAAAAGTATAGAAACAAGTCGCAAAACTGTGAACACAACAGAAGAAGCGCACTGACAGGGTCACATAATTACAAACGAAGGCATAAAGAGTTAAAGGCATTATTCAACTTGTACACCAGAAAGTGAGACAAGTAGTAGAGTCAACAAGACTTACAATGCCGAAACACATCAGTTCCAACCTTGCAGAGGATTAGAAGAAGAAGGAAGAAGAAGTATGAGAGGAGACCACGCAGATAGTGAAAATATTCCAGTATTTTCAAAGTAAGGTCATTGTTGTTGGAAAGGGGTTTGGGGCGAGTGAGTTCCGCAGCGTCGCGGCAGCTGCGCAAACTCACATGGTACTGTGCAAGGGTAGATTGGCACGATAAGTAGGAAAATAACCATTTTTGAATATTTTATGTATATTTTGACCAAGTTTTGTTGCAATAGGTCCGTAGCGGTTAGAAGCCAGTTATTAGTGGACCCTTGATGTAAAGGCATAAGCCTATTTATAGATCCATTTTGAGGAGTCATGAATCGGTCATATGTTGTGGGTGAACAATTGTATGTGATTGCCTGTGCGATAGTAAGGGATAAGATCTGGTGCGATCTGCTCTATGGAGACTTTTATGTCTTGACTGTGATTCTTCATTATGTATTCAGCCTCTGGTTTTGGAGAAGGATTATGTAACGTGGTGTATTTGCACAAGATTAATATATGATGATATGAGTATGGCTCAATTATTGTCTGTTGTTATAGATCTTTTACAATGCCGCGACTTTGTTTTGTTAGAATGACATGATATAGATGCGATTCAGTCTCTTCCTTCCTTATTAATGCGATCTGTTGGTTTTAAATTGATGCAATATATGTTTCTGTAACTGTTAGATGCACTATGATGTTCCATGAATGATGCTGTGATAATTTGATACTATATGATGATCGCATAAGTTATGATCTCCCTCCGTTGGATCCCCATATCCTCCTCTCCCACTGTCGAAAACATGGTTCTGGCAGCTCTCCCTTGAACGCCTCGGGTGAGACCTTGTCTACTCTGCAGATGTTGCTGGGTAGGGTAAAACCTGTCTAGGCCGGTGCTCAGGGAGATTGCATTGCAGTGCGTCGACAGAGTGGGAACCCCTGTCGACGAAGCTTTGTTTAAGGGTTTCGCCAACAAATGGTTCCATTGCCGGGACCGAGTTGCAAATAGGAGGGGGATATGTTCTGGCATCCCACTCAATTTGAGGTCGAGGGATGGTTTGACCTGAAGTTGTGGGAGTTTGCTGAAGTTGAAAACCAGAATCCTAAGCTATTGATGGGCCAGTAGTTGGATAGATATATCCACGACGGTCCTCATGAATGGTTCTTTTGTGAATTCCCTGTGCTCTTGAATGAATGGTTGGCAAAGTTTGCTAAGCAAAAGACAGTATTTCAAGGAGGAGAGCTAACATCCTGGACCCCAGAATTGATCCAGGCACTAAAACAAACTAGCAACAAGGCATCGCGGGCAGTTGAGGTATGGTGGGATAGTATCTTAGAAGGATACATCACTGAGTTTGTTGTTGATACTAATAAATATTTCAATGAGGCAGAAAAGGAGTTTTCCAATGGACCTCGTAGAAGATTATTATTGTCGCTACAACTGCTGATTAAGCAACTAGTCTGTGAAAAGGGTATCCTAAAGATGGAACAAGAGTAGTGGAACTCTGATGTGCAAGGGATGTAGGCACTGCGACAGAAAGGCAGGAAATGGATAAGGAAGTAAGGGGTATGTTGGCTGTGATGGGCAGACCCGGGTTTACTATAATCAACCAACAACACCCCTAGCTCACTGGCCCTTTCGACGATAGACCGCAAAGCGGCCTGAAGTCTCACCTGAAGTGATTCTAATGGGTTGGCCAAGGACTCAAGTGTCTTGGACCAGGTTCTGTGGCGATCCTACTTGCGACTCGCAGCTCTTCTAGCTGCGAGGTCTCTTTCTCTGCGCATCGCGCGATATTCTGCTCGCGTCGCGCGATCTCCTCGTCTCGCAGCTCTTCTAGCTGTGGGATATTCCTTTATACCGCCGTGCGGTCCCTTTCTACGTCGCACACTTTCCTTGACTCGCGATATCTCCGGTCTTATCGCGTCACCGTGCACCGTGCGACACGCAGCTCCTGCCCAACGCTAAGCCCTCAACCTGTGGTATCGTGCACTGTAGCTCCTCTGCCGGTGTGGTATCACCTCTCTGTGATATCCTACCTCCGCGGTTTAGCGCACTTAGCGTTGCTCGTGTAGACGTGAAAGACTTAACATACAAGGCTGTTCAATACTACGACTAGTGACTGTTTCACGCAAAGCATAAATGAACCACATACAACATGCCAAAGAATTCGACTTATATTTATCCTTCTATGTTACTGTGAACTGATTAACACCTTCATTCATTAAACTGTAAACAAAGTCCATGAAATGACTGAGAAATGCATAAGTAAACATAACACATAAACCAATCACATAACACTTGATTTTAACGTGGTTCACCTCCAGGATGGAAGTTACGTCCATAGAACTGTGTTTTTCTTATAGCTCAGGGGAAGGTAAAACACAGTTCTACTGCACCGCATATGCAGCTCAAGATATTCTCTCTTAGATCTCTTTTCTTCTCTATATTGCTCTCCTACAATATACTCTTCCCTCTCTGTCGATCCTTGCGGATCGTTACACGCATACTCTATAAGCCAGCTACTGGTTACAGTAATATTGCTACCACTAATAACAGAACCAGAGCTCAACTCTATTACAATACGAGATAATTGTGAGCTAACAGACTCAATGGCTAACTTTATGTTATCCGACTAGCTGGATGGCCTAAAATGCCCAAAATGCCAACCTTTTGCAATACACAATATATCCCTTTATAGGAAGCCTGAGGGTCTTGCCATTACAACACTGTGGGCCTATCCCAACAGTAACCCAAACCCTAACTAGTGACAGTCGGCCATATCTGTACTTGAGGTAGCCGCTTTCTGTCACACCACAGCTCTCTGTAGTCTTCCATGCTTCCCGGCACTGATCATGGGTACTGTGCATCGCTTCGCTTTTCTATCCTTCGTCTTCAATGCTTCAGCCTCGTTTCTCCTTCTCCTTTATGAGGGTCGCTGAGCCCTCCTGTCTTCTGCCGCTGCCTTCAATGCAGTGGGTGAGCTCTCTCTTCTCGGTCGCTCAGGTACCGTTGCCTTTCTTGACTTTTCTATCTTAAAAGTCATGGTTTCTGGCTCTGCTCTGCAGCTGGAAACGTGCTACGGTGTCATAGCTCTGTCTTATCTTCTTTCCACCAAAACTTATCTCTCCGCTAAACTAGCAGCTTCTTCTGTAGCTGCGGGAACCTGCTCCAACAGTCCCCTAACACTTACTTGTGGCTCGTACCTGAGCCACTATCAGCAGGCTTCTCCTGCTGTAGCTTTGCCTTGGCTTCCTGCGAAGTCCTCTACAACCTGTCTCGAAGTCCTGCGACTTCCTTCTGCATCACTTCGACACGCTCTTTATAGTTTATGTAACTTGGTTCGCTAGGCTCTCTTATCCTTCCTACCCGATGTCATGGTCTCGCTCTCGTCGCTCCTGAAACCTTTTGAGAACCTTCTAGTGTTTGAAAGGTTTTCCACAGATATCCTTTCCTCTTTATCTGGGTTAGAAATTTTATCACAAGGAAAATCTATATCTTCCAGGCTTCTCAAACATTTCATTCAGTCTGGAGCCTTGTATCTGAAAGGGATACAAACCATGAATTCCGTTCTGAGAACAAGCCTTTGTCTGTGTTCTGGAATTCTACCGTCTACTGGGTTTGCTGTCCTCTTCCACTTTTCTTCTCTTCGAGGTGCTCCAGGTACACATGCTGCCTCTGATCGTCAGATTTTCGTTTCGTTGCCTCCGCAATCTCTTACGCTTCTCTTAGCTGATCAGATAGGTTGGCGACCTTCTCCCGTTGCTTTCTTGTTCTCGTTTTTACTTTCCGCCTAGTGGGAGATTTCTTCTCATCATTATTCTGCTCTGCTTTCTTATCTTCAGTGGTCGGCTCAACGTTCTTCTTCTCTTTAGCAGAGACTTTGGTGACAACTTCTACTTCTGGCGCTTGATTCTTCATCCTTAGCGGATGTCTGACTTGTGCTGTACTTAATTTCACAACCCTGGGCAGCGTCGTCATAGCGGAACTACGGCTACGAGGGTCGAAGCATCGCGGCATGTCTTCTAGACATTCGTCCTTGAACAGAACCCTCGCAGTACAAAATGGCGGACGTGCAATGGCTGCAACTTCTGAAAATCACAGCACTCTTGTAACAAACTTATCTCTTCACAGGGAATTCTTAACAATGCACTCTACAGCTCTCGATTTTTCTGCAAACGTATCCGTCCCAATTGAATACTTTCTGCTTTTATGCCCAATACGATAATCCCGGACGCAACGGTCATCTAGACTGAACCCGTCGGTAGTCATCAATGCCTGGACAAGACCACACCCGTCATCCGATCCTTAATAAATGCGGAAATTCGATCGAATTTCCCTCGAAGCGTGTGTGTACAGGCGCCAGTCTCGTCGAAGATTTGCCTAATCTGGAAAAATTAATTATACTGCTGCCAAATCTACAGTAAGATATACCGGTCATTTCCTCATTAACTGCCTATCAGATGGTGACTTGACTGGCCCTTTGTCGGTTGCAAAACTGAGTACGTGGCATGGGGAAACATCACACTGTCGCGATGTGACTTCACATCTCCTGCGTAAAACAATACCCCTATTTATTTTTTTTTCACAAAACGAACCGACCTTATGCGATTCCTCATACTTAGAATAATACCTGGCGGTGTAGACTAGTTCCCGGTGCGATGCCTCCTTTCAACTACACTGGACATCTGCACCACCATAAACTGGCTAAGCTAGGGCTGAGAGGCGGGGTGGCTATCACTATAGAGCTTAAGCCTACTGCCATTAATCCATGTGGGAAGAAGCTCCCCATTCAGCTAGCTGAGCTGAACGGTACCTCTCTCTGTAACTTGTTGTATCTGATATGGCCCCAGCCAATGCATCTTGAACTTTCCTGGAAACTTAATGAATTTGCTGTCATAGAGGAGCACTAGGTCTCCGATCTGAAATGTCTTATTCTTAATGTGTCTGTCATGCCAAGCTTTTTCTCGTGCCTTCTGCACTTTCTGATGGAATCCGGTGATGAATCTGTCTTCTTCTAAGGCAAGAAGTTGTGCTAGCCTTTCCTCCACTGTGTCTGTATCAGTCATCCCAGTAATCTGAGTGATTCTTAAACTGGGAAGAATATACTCCATAGGCATAACAGCCTCCTGTCCATACACCAAGCTGAAAGGTGTGTGTCCCATAAGTTTCTTGCATGTGGTCCTGTACGCCCATAATACAACGTTAACTCTGAGGTCCCAATCATTCCTTTGGCTATTGCAGATCTTAGTAAGAGCATTTTCTAAAATCTTATTAAAGGCCTCCACCATACCATTAGCCTGTGGGTGGTAGGGAGTGCTCTTATGGTGCTGAATCTAGAATTCTTCTGTCAATGCCTCAATAGTGCTGTTCAAGAAATGTGTTCCTTGATCACTCTTCAAAATTACTGGGCATCCAAATCTACTGATGATGTTTTCAAAAAGGAACTGTGCGGCTGTAGCAGCATCACAATTTCTTACTGCTTTGGACTCTGCCCATTTGGTGAGGTACTCTGTTCCAGTGATAATATATCTCGCACCAGTGCGCTTTCCTGGTGGGTTGATAGGACCCACAAAATCTATAGCCCATTTGTCAAATGCGCACAGCGTGACCTGCGATCGCAGCGGCATTTCATCGCGTCGTGAGGGTTTTCCTACCCTTTGGCAGATATCGCAGCATCTACAAAAGTCCTTGGTGTCCTTATGCAACGTAGGCACCATAATCCTGCCTCCAGGATTTTCTGCGCAGTCGGCTTTCCTGCGAAATGACCTCCTGCGGTTCCTGAATGTGCCTCTCTGATAATAGCGTCTTTTTCATGCGGCATCACACATCTACACAGAACTTCATCCGGACCTAACTTGTATAGGTGTCCTGCAATGAGGGTGAAGTCTGCTGCTTTAACAACCAACTGCTTCTTTTGCTGCTTTGTAAACTCATCAAGTGCTACTCCTGTAGTGAGAAATTGAATAATATCGGCATAGTACTCATCTGCTATCTGGATAGAAAACAACGGTGCATCTGGCAGATTGTCATCTAGGTTACTTGGCTCTTCTCTTGAGTCTATCCACGACAGATGATCAGGTCCAGCATTCAGTCTGCCTGGTTTCACGATGATTTCAAAATCATACTCCTGAAAGAGGAGTAACCATCTGCAGATTCTCCCCCCTAACACTGGCTTATTGACCAGATATTTCAAGGTGGAATGGTCAGTAAACATCTTGAACGGGGCACCCAATAGGTAGTGCCTGAACTTCTGCAGCGCGTACACCATAGCTAGGCCTTCTCTTTCTATTGTGGTGTAGTTTTTTTTCTACTGTCGATAGCTTTCTGCTGGAATATGCGATGGGATGGTCAATATCTCCTTCTCCTGGTTGTGTTAAAACAACCCCTAGTGCGATGCCAGACGCATCCACATGTACATGAAATGGCTTAGTCCAGTATGGAAATACTAAGATGGGTGCTGTAACCATATTCTCTTTAAGCATGTCTAGACTCTGCTGGCATTCCTCATTCCATAGGAATTTTACATCTTTCTTTAGCAATTTCTCCATTGGTGCTGTAATCTTTGCGTAGCCCTTGATGAACTTTCTGTAGTACCCGGTATGACCAAGTACTGTCCTCAGTTGCTTGACTAAGTTGGGTGCTGGAAGATTTACAATGATGGCGATCTTCGTGGGATCTACCATCAAGCCTTGTCTGCAAACAATGTGACCCAACAAAATACCAAATGGTGCACAAAATATACATTTCTTCAAGTTTAGAGAAATCTAGTACTGCCTACATTTCTCTAACATCAGTCTTAAGTCTCCTATATGCTTTTCGATTAGTCCAAATACGGTCCAATCATCAAAATATACTTCTAGTAATTTATGAATGTATTCTTTAAATACAGCAACTACTACTCTAGAAAATATAGCTGGTGCATTCTTAAGACCAAAGGGCATTACCGTATACTGGAACGAGCCCCATTCTGTTGCAAAGGTGGTCTTGGATAGATCTTCTGGACGTATTCTGATCTGATGGTAGCCTGAAAAGCCATCAGTGAAGGAGTAGACCTCCTGTCCTCCCACATTGTCTAATACCTCATCAGTGAACGGTGTCGGAAATGGATCGTGAAGCGATGCATCGTTGAGCTTGCGCATATCGACATAGATTCTGATGTCCCCTTTTGTTTTCTTCTCTTACATGACCATGGGGCTAACCCATTCGCTTTCTTCTACCGGCTCAATGATGCCTGCTGCTAGCATCTTATCAATTTCGTCCTTTACTTTTTCTTTGTAACGCGGATTCAATCTATATGGGCGCTGCTTGACTGGTCTAGCATCCTCCTTCAATGGTATCCTCATAACTCCCAGGTCTCCAACTATTCCTTTCATTTCTGTGAACTTGGTGGGAAATAGGTCCTGATATTCATGTAACAAATCTGCAATCTGTCCGACTGTTTCATCATTCCAATAGTCTCCAATAGAGGCAAACTTAGGTTCAGCGTCTGTGCCAATATTGATCTTTTTAACCTTAATGGGTTCGGTGATTGCTGGAATCTCTAACTGTGGTGCCCCAACATTGTGAGTCCCTTCTGACTCTGGAATGTTGGTGTTGCGAAGATCCTCATCCTCATTCTTATCTTCATTGTCTGGCTTTGTTGCGAAATTATAGCACTCAAGGGTGGCTTGCAACTGGATGCCCCACTCAGGTTGATCCTGCACTGAGATGGTACAGTCCTCAAATATCTTGATCTTGATTATGTCTAGGGCCTGAGCAACACTTGGATGTTTTGATTCAAACATGAAGGTGAGTAGGAAACTGTTTGTCATAAGTGGCCATGTGGTCGTCCCCTTGCGCAACTCGGTCTTTGTGTACCCGTTCCTTGGACCTGTGTCCAATGTGTGAATGAATCTGTGAACCCATTCATCCTCGGGAATTTCCGACCAGTTCTGTTCACATGCCTGAATGTGTGCCCTGGGATCAGTTTCTCCTGTGTACTTATGCTGGACATACTCTCTGTCGACAGAAAATCTGATCGCCATCAATATTTTAATATCATCCCATGATGCGATATTCTCTTTATGCGCATACCACCATCTTGCAGGTGTGGGTCGTACTGCAAGGTCCATAGCTGTGATCCTCTGCTCGTAAGGAATCTGTTGCTCAAACTGCTCAAGGAAGTCCTGGATATATGTCACACCATGATATGATGGAATCTCAGTGATCTCTGGACCAATCCATCGCAGTGACTTACTTATAAAGGCACATCTGTGCGCTGAGACTTCGTAAAGTCTATTTTGCCAGTTCTCTAGACCAACATCGAAATCCGATGCGCATGAGCTGTTGCATCACCAAATAATGTTCCCTTCTGCGGTTGGATTGATGTAGTCGTTCTGGTTCGCAGTCATCTGGTAGAGGCTATCCATGTTACGTGCCTCCTCCTCTGCTCGGATAGGTTCAATGTATCTAGGACCCTGGTGAGGATCCAGCGACGTGATGACCCGGATCTGCGCATCCTTGAAGGTCATTTGTCTTCTCTTTAGGTCGATGACAGCCTTGCTACCAATCGCCCAATCGATACTTAATAATGCTGGATACAGTCGACTGTCGCCAATGATTTCTATAACCTCAAAGTCCGCAAAACTGCGAACTCCGTCAATGTCAACTGGCACCTGCGGCAGTCGACCCAATGGTGATACTCGCTGCTGATTAGCTAATCTCAGGTGGATAGGCGATCTGACTAACTGAGGGCTTCCCATCTATTCCCATGTCTACTTAGTCAGAACATTCACCTCTGATCCTAGATCTAAGACGACCTCATCCATTTCAAACTCTCCAATCTGTGATGTGAGCTTCATCTCTCTTCCGGTCCTTGTATGTCCTTTAATATTATGAACAACGTGGTGTGCACTGCCCAAGAGCAAGGTTGCTGACACTGATCTATGATGTGCTGTAGCTCACCAATAGCTTTTTCATTTCTCACGAGTTTCAAGCAACTGCGCAGGAAGGATTGTACACTTCCTGTCAATTCATCCTCATCACATCTTCCTGATGTGGTAGCCTGCGGTATCTGTTCAGGGCTATCGCCACAAGGTGCTTGCTGCGGTACACCCCTAGATAGCAGTACCTGCGATCCTGATTGCGTAGGTTCATCAAAGGAAGCCTTGGCTTCATGAAATGTCTCTTTATTCTTCTATAGGTCGAATTATGTTGCTTTACTAGGAGCTCTGCGCACCCACTCCTGGCTTGTGTTCTTTTCAATATCCTACGATGTCCGACTGGTGGAAGCACCGCTACGAGTCACAATATTAACTTTTAGTTCTGGTTCTTACTGCTCAGCAGCAATAAGCTGGATGTTCTGGTGTACTGCTCGCTTAGGGTCTTTGATCTTAGCTATCAAGGTAGGACACTCCTCTATGGTATGATCATAAGATTTGCAGTAGTTACAAGTGGTAGTGGGGCTCTAACAGTCCCTAGCATAGTGTCCTACAACTCCACAATTGTAACAAGTAACTGGGCCGTGACCACGGCCAAAACCTTCTCCTCTGCCGAAGCCTTCTCCTCGTGTAAAACCTCCTCCATGGCCTTGTCCTCTGAATCCTCCCCCACGGCCACCGTAAGCCGGATCAGGATGTGGTCGTGCTGCTGGACCCTGTGTTTCTGACTGGACTCTGTATACGTCATGTTTTCTATCTAACATGAGATCATAGGCTCAACAGTCTTATTCATCATGTCTAACAGACTTGCAGAAGACACAGTATAGGTTCTTAGGTGTCTGTACATACTTATGAAGCAAAAGGCATTGCTGAGGCGGATGTCCTTGTGTTTTGCATATTTTACACCATGGCCCTTGCGTTCATGGTAAGGGGTTAGGAGCTCCTGACGCTAAATATTCTACAAAGACTGGATAGTTGTCTTTGGTATGACCATGTGCTTTACATCGTAAGCACCATATGTCTTGCATAACCTCTTTTCCTTTCTTAAGTTCATGTATCTGTAACGCGAGGTTGGCCAACTGGTTCTGTAGAGTTGTCATGCCTGCACTAGTTTCAGCTAAAGGTGAAGCTTCTAGCTTCATCGCCATCTCCAACGCGTCATCCTACGTCTGGAGTTTCTGCTGCATTAGTGGTAATCTGATGTGAGGGAGAAGCGCTACAATAAACCATTCCTTATGCTGCTCCGACGCAAACTCAAAGCTTACTTGGTCTATAAGAGCTTTGAATTTCTGGTCAAAGTCCCATACTGACTCTGATGGTAGCTGCTTAATATCCTTGAGCTCTGTTATGCACTGAGACTCAGACTTAGGTTTCTTGAACTCTTTAATCATGGCGTTCTTGACCTGGGAAAGTGTCTTGGGTACTGTGGTATACTTTATGTACCATGTTAAAGCTCGATCTCTGAGTGTGGTGACCAACTGTACAAGTTTAAGGTTATCGTCGTTGATTGTTTTAATGGTCCACATGGCTTCGCATAGAAACCAATGTTGTTCTGGGTCCTCTGCTCTTGTACCCTTAAAGGTAGGTAGCTTCATATCATCTCCCATTCTATTTCTTTGCGGTGGGTTCTGATTGACTGGATTACTACCACTCGGTGGTGTAGGTGAAGGTGATGTAGCGATAGTAGGTGCTGTCTGTGAGCTACTGGATGGAGTACCTACGGGATTACTCTGAGTCCCGGTCTGTTTCTGTGGGGTATAGGGATGGTAAGGGATACCCCCCTCTGGTTCTTCTGTGGTACTAGGACTCGATTGCCTAATATTGTCTGAACTATCTCCAAATACAGGAGAGCCGAAAGCTACTTTATATTTCTTGCCACTACGTGTTCGTCCAATGTCATCAAAATCACTTTCAAACTCTTGTGACATTACTATCTTTACTTATTCATCTGAAATAATGTCCATTACTCCTTTTTCATGTAGCAGCATCTTAATGGACAAGTTTAGGGATTTTAGGTACTTACCACAATATCCTTTGAAGAAGTATCGCTTAGCCTCGCCGAAGCTTTTTCTCTGGTCAACTGCAAATTCTGTAACAAAGCCTCCTAGCACACTCGCAAGCTAGAAGTCCACTGCTCTCATAATGGGATTTTCGAGGTTCTGCATGGTCTGAATCAGCTCCGGTGTCCAGACAATGTTTCTCTTCTTTTTGAATATGTTCCTATCTGTTAACTTTGATAACCAGTCGTAAAGCTCGTTTCCATACGTTGCAAAAAATATCGCGTGTATATCTGAAGCGATATGCTTTTGTAACCAGTCCTCTGTGCTCAATTTAGGGCTCCGATTTTCTTTCTTGGAAAAATCCCTTAAGTTTGAATCCAGCCACTGGTGAAACTCTTCTCTAGTAGGATGCCAACAGAACATTAGTGCTCAGTTGTTCAAAACCGACAGCGGAACCATTTGTTGGCTGTGATGGGCAGACCCGAGTTTACTATAATCAACCAACAACACCCCTAGCTCACTGGCCCTTTCGGCGACAGACCGCAAAGCGGCCTGAAGTCTCACCCGAAGTGATTCTAATGGGTTGGCCAAGGACTCAAGTGTCTTGGACCAGGTTCTGTGGCGATCCTACTTGCGACTCGCATCTCTTCTAGCTGCGAGGTCTCTTTCTCTGCGCATCGCGCGATCTTTTGCTCGCGTCGCGCGATCTCCTCGTCTCGCATCTCTTCTAGCCGTGGGATATTCCTTTATACTGATGTGTGGTCCCTTTCTACGTTGCGCACTTTCCCTGACTCGTGATATCTCCGGTCTTATCGCGTTGCCGTGCACCATGCGACATGCAGCTCCTGCCCAACGTTAAGCCCTCAACCTGTGGTATCGCGCACTGAAGCTCCTCTGCCGGTGTGGTATCACCTCTCTATGATATCCTACCTCCGCGGTTTAGCACACTTAGCGTTGCTCATGTTGACGTGCAAGATTTAGCATACAAGGATGTTCAATACTACGACTAGTGACTGTTTCACGCAAAGCATAAATGAACCACATACAACATGCCAAAGACTTCGACTTATATTTATCCTTCTATGTTACTGTGAACTGATTAACACCTTCATTCATTAAACTGTAAACAAAGTCCATGAAATGACTGAGAAATGCATAAGTAAACATAACACATAAACCAATCACATAACACTTGATTTTAACCTGGTTCACCTCCAAGATGGAAGTTACGTCCACAGAACTGTGTTTTTATTATAGCTCAGGGGAAGGTAAAACACAATTTTGCTGCACCGCATATGCAGCTCAAGATCTTCTCTCTTAGATCTCTTTTCTTCTCTATATTTCTCTCCTACAATATACTCTTCCCTCTCTGTCGATCCCTACGGATCGTTACACGCATACTCTATAAGACAGCTACTGGTTACAGTAAGATTGCTACCGCTAATAACAGAACCAGAGCTCAACTCTATTACAATACGAGATAACTGTGAGCTAACAGACTCAATGGCTAACTATATGTTATCCGACTAGCTGGATGGCCTAAAATGGCCAAAATGCCAATCTTTTACAATACACAATATATCCCTTTATAGGCAGCCCGAGGGTCTTTCCATTACAACAATGTGGGCCTGTCCCAATAGTAACCCAAACCCTAACTAGTGATAGTCAGCCATATCTGTACTTGAGGTAGCCGCTTTCCGTCACACCACAGCTCTCTGTAGTCTTCCATGCTTCCCGGCACTGATCATGGGTACTGTGCACCGCTTCGCTTTTCTGTCCTTTGTCTTCAATGCTTCAGCCTCGTTGCTCCTATCTTCCGCCGTTGCCTTCAATGCAGTGGGTGAGCTCTCTCTTCTCGGCCGCTCAGGTACTGTTGCCTTTCTTGACTTTTCTATCTTAAAAGTCATGGTTTTCGGCTCTGCTCTGCAGCAGAAAACGTGCTACGGCGTCATAGCTCTGTCTTATCTTCTTTCCGAAAAAACTTATCTCTCCACTAAACTAGCAGCTTCTTCTGTAGCTGCGGGACCCTGCTCCAACAGGGTAGATGGGCATGGGTTTTGGTGAGAATGTAAAGGTCGTCAAAGAAACAAGTGGTTGTACGAGGGGAGGAGCAAGATTTCAAGAAAAGAGGCAGAGGACGGGAGAAGTTCCTACTGAAGTCGAAGTGCGATACCATGAAGAAAAACCACACAGGACGAAGCAATATTTTTGTGATGATGAGGACATACAAGCCCAGGCTACAACCAGAATAACGACAGGCTCGAACCCCAAAAGTAACGTGTTTACTCCTCCGTGCACTACACCACAAGGAAGGAATGCACATTCTACGTCATCTTACCCGACGTGTCAGCAAAAGTCTAGTAATAGAGCATCAGCAGGGGGAAGAAGGTCTAGAATGGTGGAAGATGAAATGAAGTTACCAATATTCAATGGAAATGGCACTGGCGATCTAGAGCAGTACTGGTTCTTATGTGAATCGATCTGGACTGCTCGACAAACTATTGATGATGATGTCAAGAAACTTCAGCTAGCCACTACTTTGAGGGGCCACGCATTGGAATGGTTAATGAGATTTACACGGGTGCCTCACGGAGGTACTACAAAAACATTGGACGAGATCAAAACAGGGCTATTTGAGGAATTTGAGAAGCCGAAGTCCAAATATTAGTACATCACTGAATTAAAAGAGATCAAACAATTCCCCAATGAAATGATTTGGGATTTTGATCAGTGATTTAAGACATTGATGGCTCGGGCCAATTTTTAGATGAGTGATGTTCAACATAAAGAATGGTTTATTGCAGCGCTTGTCCCGCATATCTGACAACCATTAATGAAAAAAAATATTGCGATGCAGAGTGAGGCTCTGGAGACCGCGATGAAATTGGAGGCATCACCAGCAGGGGAAACCACCATTGGAATAAATAAAATTCAGGCACAGTTGGCCAATTTAACGCTGCAATTGCAAGACATAAAAAAGGCTAAGGAATATCATGATGATCTTTGGTGCACCCGTTTCAATGCAAGCAGACATACCAAGCATACCTGTCTGACATTTCAAAACTATTTTCTTTCAAGAGCCCCTAACTCGTTGAGTGGTGCTGGTGCACCATGGTGTGGCATCTAGCAGGTCTATGGGTGTCGACACAAGAACTGTGATTATATGCACAAGATGGTTACCAAGGAGGAAAGTTTGTACTGTACATTTTGTCAGTCGGTTGGACATGATGACAAAAACTACCACGCTTATGATTTTATCTATGAAAGGAAATATGATTCATACTTTGTGAAAGGAGAGGACCCTCGGACAGTGCATGCACAGCCGTAAGTACTACAACCAGCAGCACAGGTACCATATACACCACTACCTCCGTTGTAGTTTGTCCCTGCGCAACCACAACAATAGTTTATGGTGCATCCACAATTTGTGCCACAGCCGCAGATGGTGGTACATCCATAGTATAACTAGGCACCACGACCACAGTATAATCAGCTACAATATGTTCAAGATGTGCAATATTTATCTATCAGCAACCTAACCCACCGCAGCAATAAATGGCCCAACCGTAGTTTCAACAAGGATGAGTCTGAGGAGGATTCTACAAGGGGTTCACGGGTTGAGAAGGAGGATTTGGCTGTGGAGGAGGACGAGGTCATGAATCTGTCTAGTGCTACACCTGTGGGGTATTTAGGAATTACTAGAGGGAGTTCCCTGATGTGCAGTGCACATACTGTGCATCTAGAGACCATAATGTTGAAAGTTTCCCTCAGTTGATTACAAAATGGTAGGCAGGACAAATTCCTCAGTTACAGAATGCACAAAATCAGAATCATCCTGCATTCCAAGTACAGAACCAGCCGATAATGTAGAACCAGGCTCCACCGCACACTCAGAATCAGAACCTACCTTAGGCACAAAACCAACTGATGAATCAACCATTGAATCAAAACGCGCCTTTGAACCAAGGATCAATAGTTTCCACTATTCAAGCTGAGCCACAGATGAAGGATGTTGATGTTGGGATTGTCGCTTGCGCTAGTGTGACAACTGGAGATGATGGATGACAGTGACAAGTTTGAATCACTAGTAAGAATAAGGTCGCATTTGATATTGTGACAGAGAAAGATAACTTCTTTGACACAAAGAACGAAATCGAGAGAAATCCGGGTAAGTTACCAATTGTTGATATGCCATTTGCTTTTGATCCATATGCAGAGGCAGGACCATCTCGGTAGTATGGTACCCTGCGCAATTTATTTGAGAGTTTTCTATCATTGGTGAGGGACTCGGATTCCCTTGTCAGGCTTGAGGAATTATTGCACCTCCCAGATAAAACAGTAAAGGACTCCGCTGTGAATTCCTTGCAAAAAAGGAAGAGCGACAAGGAGATGAGGATGAATGTCTAGATTGGGGATTATGAGATTAACTCAGTCATTTTGGACATTGGATCAGATGTGAACATTTTGAAAAAGCAAACCTGGCTATTGATGGGAAAGCCAACATTGAGATGGTCACCGATACAGCTTCGTTTATCCAACCAAGCAAAGGTTCAACCCATTGGTTGTGTTTCAAATTTGGTTGTCGACATTGAAGGTATGAAAACATATGCCGAATTTGACGTGATAGAAGTTGTAGGAGATGGTGGTTCCTATCCTACGTTTCTAGGAATTGGATGGGCTAATGATAGCATGGCAGTTATCAACTTCAAAAAATGTGTTATGACATTTGAAAACCAGGATGTTAGGGTCATTGCTCCTATGGACCCTTAGGAAGGATGATGATATATCGATCCAGTAAAGGAGGAATTTGGTAGAAGTGGGGATCATGCTTATAACATCTCCAAGGACTATATCCAACCTACTGTCAATGGCGAAATTGGATGGCGCAATGCAAGTTCCATGTCCTCCAACTCTGACGATGCTCTAGAAAATTGGTAGAATCAGTTGCATGAGTTATCATTCAGAAAGTATGGGTTGATTACACAGTCTCTCTGACATGTTGTGACTGAGACTGTCGAGTTGCCCATTTATGAAGGACTGTCGGGACTATCTAAGTTCTTTCAAGAATTTGAAGAGAAAGTGCTTGAAACATAAAGGATATTGGCTCTTGATGTAGCACTGAAGGCTACTCTAGCTCGATGGTGGGCGACACACAAACAAACGATCCATGATTGGGTGCAGTTCCATAGGTTGATAATGGTCCATTTTGGAGATGTAGAGGTCTATCATGCTAGGAGATATGATGGACGAGATGACCCCGCCAGTAATTTAAACGAGTGTCAAAGGTTATGGACATTGCGTCCCAGAGATGAATGTGTTCACGCTTTTGTTCATACTCTAGAAGCGATGCCAAGATCTTGGTATGTGGCAGTAGAATTGCACAGAACCATTACCACTTGGGAGGAGTTGTCAATATGCTTTGTGCAAATGTTTAGCTTCTAGGACACCAACCCTGAGGTATGTAACGCTTTGCACATTATCCACGACGTAGTACTAAAAGTCATCCCTGTTGCATACCCCGTTGATCCTCATGCAACTTGCTCCATCCAATCCATGATGACGTGATACAACTTGTTTGGGGAACCTGAAGATGATGACGAGCTGCAAAATGTTAATATTCCAAAGTCTGAAGGAATCCGTGGTGTTGCAGCTCCCGACATACTGACGTACTCGATAAACCAGTCGCTGAGGATCTGAAAAGTTAACATTGGGTCGGCAGAAAATCCAAAATTTGCTAATTTCAGAGACTATTGGGGTGAAGAGACAATGGCCAAAGTCACAGATCTACTACACAAATCCTAGGACCTTTTCCCAACACAATTTTCAGAAATGAACCAGCACGCCAGAGGTCATATAGACTGAACCCACGATACAAAGATCGCGTGAAAGCTGAGATCGATTGGATGCTCGATGCCGGGATCATCGAACCTGTAGAAGAATCAGAGTGGATAAGCCTGATGGTGGTCCAAGATAAGAAGACCGGTGGGATCCGCATTTGTGTCGATATGAGAAAGTTGAATGATGCATGTGTACACGATCCGTTCCTGACCCCTTTCACAGATGAAGTCCTGGAAGGTGTAACTGGCCAGGAGGTGTATTCCTTCACAGATGACTTTTCGAGATACCACCAGATCCGGATTGTGAAGGAGGATCGCCATAATAATACATTCGTCACCGAGTGGGGCTATTTCCAATATACCGTCATGCCATTTGGGATGAATAATACACCTGCTGTATTCTCCCGCGTAGTCGTCACTTTATTTAAAGATTTTATTCAAAAATTCCTGCAGGTATATATGGATGACTAGACCGTCTATGGCTTGGTTAAAGACCATCTGGACAACTTGTGATTAATGATGGAATGATGTAGGCAACATCAGATTGCATTGAATTCAAAAAATTGTATTTTTTGTGCACCCTTTGGCATACTACTTGGGCACATCGTGTGAAAAGAAGGTCTGTTGGTAGATCTGGCGAAGATTGTGCTGATCCTCAGTTTACCACCGTCGATGAATGTAAAAATGCTCCTAGCAACACTGGGACATACAGGCTTCTATCGCAAGTTTATCAGGGGATACGCTGTGATTACCAATCCCATGGAAAAGTTGTTAAAGAAATATGTTGCGTTTGAATGGACTCCAGAATGTCAAGGAAGCTTTGACACCCTAAAGGCCAAGATGGCCTCTGCACCAATACTGGTTTTTCCTGATTGGAATAAAGAATTCCATGTGCATGTCGATACCTCTTCTACTGCACTTGGGGTTGTTCTTGCACAGCCAAGGAAGGCAAATTGGATCATCCAATAGCATATTCTAGTAGAAAGTTATCATTTGCCGAATGAAATTATACCGCGACTGAAAGGGAAGGCCTGGCAATGGTTTATGGTTTACAACATTTCAGGCACTATGTGGAGAACCTCCTGCAATGAACAATCAAAATGCATGATATAACAGAAATATTGGAGCACAAAAGAGATTTTATTGATCGTGGGACACTTCGAGGGGGAAACCTCCTTTGAGCAAGCTCAATACAAAAAAAATATTTGATGCTTTCATTATCCTCAACACATACTTATATACTAAGTCTAATCTAAACAACTATTACTCCACATGAATGTGGGATAATGCAACCTATTAACTGGATGACTTAACAACAATTACTTACTCCCCATGAATGTGGGATAATACATCATACTAATGGGACAAATTACAAAGCATATGCGTCCGACAAAATATACCAACAAATTAAAGAGGGGGGTTGACACGGATTCTTAACATCCCCTCCATCTTAGAAAAAGCTTTGTACTCAAAGCTTTAGATGTCGAAACTGCTGCTGAATCTAAATGAGCGGTTCCCATGTAGCATCCTCTAGTTGCATGCCATGCCACTAAATTAAGACCTCTGTTATAGCTCGAGAGCGAAGCTGATGAGTGCGCTTATTAAGGATGGCCTCCGGTTCCAAAATGATGGATCCTTCCATATCCAGCTCTGGTAAAATAGTTTGTGCTCTGATGTTGGTGCCAATCACTTTCTTGAGACAAACGACATGAAAGATTGGGTGAATGAGAGAAGGAGGAAGTTCCAATTTATAAGCAACAGACCCAATATTCTGAAGAAATTTATATGGCCCATAGAACTTTGGAGCTAGCTTCTGATGCCCTTTGAGTTTCAGGGAGGATTTCTTGTAAGGATGCAAACAAAGAAAAACCATATCACCAACTTGAAAGGTGTGCTCAGAACGGTGTTAATTAGCTTGCTGCTTCATGTGATTTCTTGCCATGTGAAGATTCTCTTGCAGAATGTGGAGAAATGATCACGGTTTTGTAGAACCATGTCAACTGCCTGACTTGGTGAATGATGGGGGGTGTATGGAAGGAGCACTGGGAGTGGCTGCACATAAACAACTTCATATGGAATCATTTTAGATGCAGTATGGTAGGAAGTATTGTACCACCATTCAGCGAGAGGGAGCCACTTTTCCCATTGATGTTGTTGTTTAGAGGTGAAGCAATGAAGATAAGTTTCCAAGAATTTGTTGGTGACTTCAATTTGACCATCTGTTTGTGGGTGATATCCTTAACTCATTTTTAGTTTGGTTCCAGTGAGGTGAAAGAGTTTGGTCAAAAAATGACTTGTGAAATTTGCGTCGCGGTCTGAGACAATGGAAGAAGGGATGCCATCAAGACGGAATATCTGGTCCATGAGAATTTGTACAACTGAGGAGGCAGTATATGGATGGATGAGAGCACAAAAATGACTATATTTGGAGAGTTGATCAACCACAACCAAGATTACGGTCTTCCATCTAGATTTAGGGAACCCATCGATGAAATCCATCGAAATATTTGTCCAAATCCTTGTAGGGAAGAACCATCCCAAGAGGAATGCAATACAAGAGAAGGATTATTGGCCAACTGTTGGATGATTTGATATAAGGAAGAGTCATTGACATAGCCTTGCTGAACAGATTGTAACCAATTTGGAATAGGCATAGAAATAGTTGAAAGAGAAGCATGGTCATCAAATGTGTGGGAAAGAGCATCCGCCACAAGATTGTCCTTACCCTTCTTATAAGTGATCTCGTAGTCATAACCCATGAGTTTGCTAACCCATTTTTGTTGTGTTGGGGATGAGACTCGTTGTTCTAGGAAATATTTCAGACTTTGGTGATCAGTCTTGATGCAGAAATGATTCCCTAAGAGGTATGGACGCCACTTTTCTACGGCATGCAAAATATCCATCATTTCCTTCTCATATGTAGAGGTGGCTAAATTCTTACCAGATAGGGATTTGCTGGTGAATGCAATGGGATGTTTGTCTTGGAGGAGGATGCACCAAGTCCATTTTCACAAGCATCACTCTCAATAGTGAAGGGCTTGGAAAAATTAGGCATAGCTAGAACAACAGTGTGGTACACATAGCTTGTTTCAGTATCTCAAATGCACACTCAGCAGTAGGTGTCCATGCAAAAGCATCATTTTTCAGTAGAGCTATTAATGGAGCTACAATATTCCCATAATCCTTGACAAACTTATAGTAGTAGCTAGTAAGTCCCAAAAACCAACGAAGGCTCTTCAAGGTCTGAGGAGGTGGCCAATTTTTCATGGCATCGATTTTGGCAGGATCGACATGAACCCCTTGTGTTGAGACAATATGCCCAAGATACTCTACTTCCTTCTTCCCAAAAACACATTTAGATTGTTTGGCATACAGATGATGATCACATAAAAGTTGTAGTACAAGATCCAGATGTTTGATATGCTCAGCCCATGTTTTTCTATAGATGAGGATATCATCAAAGAAGACCAGGATGAAGTTTTGCAAGTAGGGCCTAAATATTGTATTCATCAATGCCTATAACGTGGAAGGGGAATTTGCGAGGCCAAATGGCATGACCAAAAATTCATAATGGCCATCATGTGTGCGGAAATCTGTTTTAGGGATATCATCCGCATGGACCTAAATTTGGTGATACCCAGAACGAAGATCCAACTTGGAGAAAAAATGAGCAACATGGAGCTCATCCAGAAGCTCATCAACAACAGGAATGGGAAACTTATCCTTGATGGTGATATGATTAAGTGCTCGAAAGTCAATGCAAAGGTGCCATGAACCATATTTTTTCTAGACTAGAAGGACCGGTGAAGAGAAGGAAATAGTGCTAGGGCGAATAACACCTTGCTTCAGTAGGTCGTGGACAAGTATCTCAATTTCTGTCTTGTGGTGAAATGGGTAGCGATAGGGCCTGATGTTGGGAGGGACACTTCTAGGAAGGAGTAGACTACAATGGTCCTCAGGTTAGGAAGGTGGAAATCCCACTGGCTCAGCTAACACACATGCATATCGATCCAAAATTTACTGGAGATCCAATGGAGTAGTTGTGACTGCTGAAGGTTGCATCTGAATGAAATGGAGCTGAGCGATGACACCATGTGAACTTTTATTAAGAATTTTTTCCATGCGATGCGAACTA
>LPNX011048009.1:27237-64470 GCA_001517045.1 Pseudotsuga menziesii | reverse complement strand
CGATTGGGTGAGAATCAGAGAAGTTATGACAAACCCTAAAAATTGACAATTGTGGAATTTCGGCCTTGAGGAAGTAAAATTGGGGATAGGATCCTCAATGAAGGAATATGCAGAATGGTATTACAGGGGTGACAGTGAAATTTCAAGGGAAACAGAGCTAAATCAAGGAATATATGGCTGAAGCTGTGTTTTATCAACAGGAAATGGAGTGATTTGTGACAATTCTGAAATTCTGCACATTATCAACTGTAAATAGAGATGGACCCCAGGTATATTCGAATTCCTATTGGTTCAAAGGTAGTCACTCAGCCACCAAGGCTATCTCAGGCTTGAGTATTGTGGTAGTACCCCTCACTTCACAATGCAGGTAAAACTGTTAACCGCTTGGCCAAAAATGACAACTTTTTGGTTTTCCTCATGGATGGGAATCTAGTCAATCTGATGGGGGTCATTGCCCTTTTCTCTTGGAAGGTCCTCTCAATGGCCAACTACTTTAGGGTTCCTATGGTACTCCTCACAATGATTTTTAGCACTATTCCCAAGTACTTCCCACAGTTAAGCGGATAGGGTTTAATCCCTGATTTGAATGAATAATATTGCTACAAGAAGAAGAACAACTGTAATGCTCATAGTGCCAGGAAGCACGACAGAAAAATTTTGTTTTTCTTGAAATTCCACCCAACGAGGCCAAGAAAGTGCTCTGATACCAGATGTGGAGAACCTCTTGCAATGAACAATCAAAATGCACGATATAACAGAAATATTGGAGCACAAAAGAGATTTTATTGATCACAGTCCACTTCGAGGGGGCAACCTCCTTTGAGCAAGCTCAATACAAAATAACTCTTCAATGCTTTCATTAGCCTCAACACATACTTATATACTAAGTCTAATCTAAATAACTATTACTCCGCATGAATGTGGGATAATGCAACCTATTAACTGGACGACTGAACAACTATTACTTACTCCCGATGAATGTGGGATAATACATCATACTAATGGGATGACTTACAAAGCATATGTGTTTGACAAAATATACCAACAAAATAAAGAGGGGGGTTGACACGGGTTCTTAACACACTGCTTGTTGGGAGGACATTTCAAGATGTTCACTGATCATTCTGCTTTGCAATACCTAGTCAATAACCCCGTGATGGGGGGTAGAATATGTAGGTGGTCTCTTTTGTTCCAAGAGTTTGATTTTGAAATAGTGGTAAAGCTATGAAGGTTGAATGCTGGCCCGAATCATCTTTCACATGTTGAGAATGGTGAAGAAACAACCAATATTGATGATGGCCTACCAGATGCACAATTGTTCCAAATTGAAGTCGCAGATGATCACTATGCACCAATTGTTCAGTTTTTGTCTACTGGTGTCACCGCAACAGACATGTTGATTAGACAAAAGAAGCAGCTGGTCGTAAAAGCCTCCGATTTTCAACTAATTGCTGGACAACTATATTAACTTGGACCGGATGAAATATTGCAATGGTGCGTCTTTTCGCATGAGCAGGGCCCCATTCTAGAAGAAGTGCATGCAGGAATCGTGGGATGTCACTGTGGAGGCCGCGCTTTTGCATGAAAAGTATTGTGTGCTGGGCTATGGTGGCCCACGTTGCATAATGATGCCATAGACTATGTAAGGAGATGTGATGTATACCAATGGGTTGGTAAACCATCGCAGAGGGATGAGATGCCATTGGTGCAGCAGGTGACTCTACAACCATTTGATAAATGGGCTATTGACTTTGTGGGTCCTACCAATCCGTCAGGTAAGCGCACTGGTGCCCACTATATCATAACTGCAATTAACTATCTGACTCGGTGGGCGGAGGCTACACCAGTCATTGATTGTACCGTTGTGATGGCAGCCCAATTTATTTTTGAGAACATTGTGACGCGATTTGGGTTTCCTAGAATCCTGATGAGTGACCAGGGAAGTCACTTTGTCAACCAAACGGTAAAAGCACCAACTAAAGAGCTCCAGATACAACATAAGAAGAGTACACCCTACCATCCACAGGAAAATGGTACCGTTGAGGAATTCAATTTTTTTTTGGAGACAACGCTGACCAAGGTACGTAATGTTAACCGCGATAACTGGGATTTAAAAATTCTTGTAGTTCTATGGGCCTATCACACTACTTGCAAACGGATAACAGGTCAAACACCATTTAAGTTGGTTTATAGGTAAGAGGTAGTCATGCCTATGGAGTATATTGTTTCCAGCTTGCGCATTGCCGCATCGACGAGTATGGATGATGCAGTGGCATTAGAGGAATGTGTTGTGCAGTTGATTCAGCTTGAAGAAGATCGTTTCATTGTAGGCTTCCACCAACAGGTTGTGAAGGATTGACAGAAGGCATGGCATGATCGCCATATTAAGCATAAAAAGTTTGCGACAGGAGAGTTGGTGCTGTTACATGACAGTAAGTTTATCAAGCTATGTGTGGGTTGGTCTCTAGGTCTCGGTCGTATTTTGTCTTAGAAGAGTTGTACAATTGAAGAATTGTAGAGTTGTAGAGAAGAGAGTTGATCCAGGTTGTGTGTGGATCGATGGTAGAGTGAAGGAGAGGAAACTTCAGAGACAAATACTAGAGAGCATGAGAGGAGAGAATTCTATCTATATTGTAGAGAATATCTAGAACAAAGTATGCAACTGAGTGCACATACTTGAGGTGCTATATATTTCTCATACCATATGAAGAGTGCCTTGTGTTTTTTCCCATATGGGTTTCCACGTTAAATGTTGTCGCAATGTGTATTTGATGATTATGTCTATGTTGAATGAATGCATGCTATGAATAAGTAGGTGTGAATAGATTGAGTAGCCTTTGTTTATGATTGAGTTCTTAGATACATGTGTTGCACTGTTGTAGATATAATCTATGCTAAAAATTTATATCACTATTGTAATCCCTGTCGATGAACAAGCAGAGCAATATCTTGAATGAACACAATAAGAATAAGGAATACACCGACCGGATTTAGTTGAGCAAGATAGTAAGGTGCCTTGAAAGAAGAAATCCCCACTCAACTGTAGAAACTTGGTTTTGGAAGTTACCCATAGAGATATCTGAGGTGATACTGCATTTGCGTCATAGGTGCTACTGACTAAGCCCTACTATGTTAGACCAATATCTTGTGCTTTGTTGATAGACAACCAAGGGTCTGAACCCGGGTCGAAGGAGGAAACACCAACAAATGGTTTCATTATCAGGACCGTGAATCATTTTGTGAGGCATATGTTTTGGTACCCAACAAAGCCAAGAATTCAAAGGTGGGTGGATTCTAAGGAATTAGAGTTTGCACAAGAAGAAGGTGAAGGATCACAGTTGAATCCAACAAAGTGGTTGGAACAGTATATTTATACCGATGTTCACGAGCTATTCTTCTATTAGTTTCCTATTTTGTTGTATGAGTGGTTGTTGAATCTAGCAACCCAGTGAAAAAAATTCCAACAAGGAGAACGGACAGAGTGGAGTCCTCAACTGATTCAGCGGCTGAAAAGTATTAGTAAACCTATATTTAGGGCTTTCGATTTCTGGGTATACAAAATTTTTGAGGGATACATAACTGAGTTTTTTTTCAACACAATAAAATCATATAGTGAGGAGGAAAGAAAAAATTTCCAAGGACCTAGAGGAAGATACTTGACATCTTTAAGAATTTGGATAAATATGCTTGAATGTGAAAAAGGGATCCTGAGAATGGAATCCGACAAGTAAAGAACTTTGCGTGAAGACTCTATATATGTTGCAAATGATGTATGAGAAAAATTGAGCAGAGTAAGTTGATATGTTCCCTAGTGATAGGGGAACTGAACTAGAAGGTGGATGTCTAATAAGTGGAGAAGATCTCAGTCAGGAGAGAGAAGAAGAAATATGACTAGAAGAGGAAGTTGCTGCATGACCAAAGGAGAAGACTACAAATTGACCTCACACTTTGATGGAGGTTCTTGTGACTAGGAAGAGGAATACCAACCTATCTCTAAAAGGGAAGAAGAAGAGGAAGAAGCCCCAAATCCAGAGTACGAATATGGAACACCTAAGACCATGCGTACATCTCTCGAGGTAATATGAAAAAACTCATATCCTAGTGGGTTTGTCAATACAATTAATAATAACTGTGGGAATAGTGGACAAGGGAGTCATGCTAGCCAAACATTTTATCCACCAGTACCAAGGACCAATATAATGACTAGGAATAATAATAAGATGTCAATATTCAACGAAAATGGGTTAGAAGACCCATAACAACATTGGTTTCTATGTGAATCCGTGTGGACCGTGCAACAAGTCCAAGGTGAGGCCATAAAGAGGGCTCAAATGATCACAACCCTGAGGGGTCACACATTGTATTGGTATATGAATTTATTTATGGTTTTGATAGTAGTCACACAGAAAACACTCGACCAAATTTGAGTAGGACTGATAGATAAATTTAGAAATCCCAAATTTGAATCTACATGTATTACAAATATTAAAGAGATTAAGAAATTGTCTATGGAGTCTGACTGGGAGTTCGACCAGATATTTAAGACGTTGATGAATAAAGTAAGCTTCCTTATGTCAGATGTATAATAAAAATAATGGTTCATTTCAGAGTTGTTTCCGTACAACCATATTCCTTTGATGCAAAAAAATATTGTGTCGCATACTGAAGCTCTAGAGATGGCCATGAAGTTAGAATCCTCACTTGTAGGAGAGACTGGTGCAGGGATGATGCAAATTCAGTTACAACTGGCCAACCTTATGCTGCAACTCCACGATATTAAAAAGGAAAATATATCTAAGAGGAAATGTGGTGTACCAGATGCAGAACAGAGGGACACCATAAGGATAACTTCTTGACACTCATGAATTATGTCACGTCAGGAGTGCCGAATCCAATAAATACACAAGGGATGCCTTGGTGTATAATATTCCCAAACTAGAGGCCATCGGTTGGAAGAGTGTTTGTACTTACATAAGATTGTAAGTGCGCCGGATAGTTTATATTGTAAATGTTATAAATCAATAGGCCACAATGAGAAGGACTGCAGAGCATTTTAGATGTTGTAGGAGAAAATAGTGGACACATATTTAATGAAGAATGGAGATCAAATGAAAGATGAATGGGCTCTGTTACCACCTAAGTTGTACTTAGTGGTTTTTTATTAAGCGAGCCTGGTGAACCGGACAAGGATAACTTGTTCGGACTTCAGAAGACCTTTGGAAGTACTTCTGGGAAGTGCTTGTTGTACTATATCACATGTTCATACCCCATGGGGGAATTATAATAAATGTTCTAGCATGATAGTGTCTGTAAAAGACTCAGTCTCTTAGACTTTATTTGTCAATTCGATCAGCCCAGGGTTTTTTTCACTTGGTTATTATTGGTTGTTGAATAAACGACTGATAATTTCTGAGTTTTTCACTCCATACCTCCAAAATTGGGGTGGTCGGCTTGGCATTTAGGCCTATTGAGGTTCTTAGAGTCTATGTATCAATGTATAAACATGCTAGACATCATGTTCGAGTCATATGAACATGTCTAAGTCCCCCTAGGTTTTTTTCAATTTTTCAATTTTTTTATTATTTTTTTCAGTGTTTTTTATTAAAATTTAATTTGTCCAAAACTTGGGCTATTTTTCAATAGTTTAATTGGAAAAATTGATTTTGTAATAAAAGTGGGCCAAATAGTCAGTTTCAGACATGTAGGTGCTCATTTTCAAGCCAAGAGCACCATGTAAACCCATGGACCCACTATTTCCTAGTTTTGAGTGATTTTCCATCACTCAGGTCAAAAAGCCCCAAAAAATAATTTATTGATTATTTTAATTAATAAATTGATGGATAATGGAGCAAATCCAAAATCATAGATCAGTGGATTCTCAGCCGATTTGATTGAAATCAGTCAGATCTAAACCAGATTGACTGGATCTGACAAATCCTTGACTGAAGGAGGTGATCAAATCAGATCCACAGTTGATCTTCAGCATCCTTTATGGGGAATTTTGCCCTCCCTCTCTCCTCAACATGTTTTGGCTCATCTGGATGAGTTTTAGTGGATGCTTCAGTCAACAGGTTGAGGTGTCAGTTAGATCAGCTCTCCGATTGACAATTGCACTCAGTGAGACTCAGATCTGGCTCAGTTAGACACAGATCAGGCATTGATGGACTCTCCATCGGGATATTTGGTTTATCTCCTTGGGATTTGTGCCCCCCCTGAGCTAGATCTCTTGGTTTTTGTATATATCCAAGCACAACAACCTCTTCCAAGCTAGTTAGAGCTGGATTGAAGGGCTTTCCATTGTAATTGTGTATTGATCATCATTTGTGAATAAAGAAGATTTGGAGGATATACCGTGTAGTGCATGTGATTGTGTGGATTCTCAGTGTTATGTTGCTAATGTGGTAACTACAATTTCTTTCCAAGTTCTATGCTGCTTTCGTGTTCTGGCTTCAAGGATTCGGTTGAATCAAGTAAGGGTGTAAACTAGGCAAGTTAGATTTCTTGATATTGTTTATCCATATAATGTATGCTCAAGAATTTTAGTTACATGCTTAAATAAGATTACTTTTGCATGATCTTTCATTTTTGTTGCTTTATACATCTATATCCAGATCTCACGAGGTGTTGTGTAGGCTTGTGTTGTCTAGTTGTAGGTTCCTGATTGGATGAAGGTGTGGATCAAGATTGACGCCATTTCTTATCCAACAAGCTCAAGACTCTGTCCCTCAGCGCTCCACAAAAGGGCCTCCTTTCAGCTTGCTCCATTCAAGCAACGAGCCGACCTTCTCTCCTCTTCTTCTCATTTTAAAAAACAATTCAATCTCTCAGTTACCTATCTCTTCCTCTTATGATTAGATCTAGTTCTAGGAATTGAATATATATTATTAGATCTATTTCATAAGAGTCTTGCTTCCTAGATCTGCAATTTCATAAAGAATATCATTTCATAAAGATAGATCTAGGTGTAGGAATTGCCTTTTTTGCAAGTAGCTAAGTCATAGATCTAAAACTTGCTCATAAGGTAGTTTCTTTTTCGTCCTTTTCTGTACGTTAAAATTTTATATTCTACAATAAAATTGTACATCTTAATGGCTGCCAAAAAGGCAAGCCAGTATCCCAAGGAAATCCTGCTTTCCTTGGTTCCTTTTTACCCCTTTTAACTAGTTTTAACTTAGTTTTTTTTTGGTTAAAAGTAAGTTGACCCAAAGGTAATTTCAAAGTGCTTTTGGGAATATTTGGTTCTGATATGCTTGTTGGTTTTTATCAGTTTTGACAGAAAATAAAGGAAACTTTTGTTCGAAAGTGTCCTCAGGAGCGTTAAAATCCCCCGAGGGGTCTCCCATTTGACTAAAACCTTTAATTTTCGCACTTTGTAAGCTCTTGATTTCACTCCGTATAAGGATAAAGAAGAATTATATCAGTTATCTGATATTGTAACTACTGTTAATAAAAATAATTTTTGAATAGGCTCTTTTGAGCCCATTCCCCATCCCCCCTGGGGGGATTTGCGTCCGTGTCTTTTTTTCGCTTTTTCGTTCATCTTTTTTAAATATAGCATAGCTCTAATCTGCAGGGCAGTATACTTTAATTCATTATCAATTTCATATTCCATATTTGATATTTCAAAGTAGTTTTAATACTTACCCCACGACTTCCCGATTGACCCGAAAGGGGAAAGAGATTCGTGGTAGGACTAATTAGAAAACCTAAATTGTGTATCTGTTTTATTTTCTGTCATTTGTTTTTCAGCTATTATAAAATTAACCCCTCCTTGATTCCCCAATTGAGATCCACTTGGATCGAAAGAGGTTCCTGGAGGGTTTTTCTTTAACAAGAACACCCATTGTAAAATTTACTAAAATTGACAAGACTCCGGTGTGTATGCTCTGCACTTGGCTGCGGTTCATCCGATCAGTCAAGCTATATCAAAAGCACTTGAGTGACCAGTATAATTAGGACTCACTCTCCCAAATTAACAAACCAACAGGTGAAAATCCAACACCTAGATCAAACCATCATGGTGGAAAAATACCCAAAGGAAACGGGAACTTCTGAAAAGTGACCTTGGGACACCGATCTCTGTCACACCCTAATGGGTGCATTATGAACAATAGCCCTAGAGACTCCATTCAGCCCACATATTCCTTGCGGGCAGCCATGAAGGTTTAGTTTTGGACATACTCCAAGTACTCTCGGGTATATCTGGAGTCCACCCCTTTGCCTAATTTTAATCAACTCACACCTCAAATTTAACTTAAAACGTACCAAGAGGCAATTGCAAAACATTCGCTCCAAGCACATGCAAGTACATTGATTTTATTTTTGACTCCATTATAAGGCAATGGTTATTTTCTTACTTTATATATATATTGTGTCTCAGCATTGTGCTTTCATGTGTTCATTTTTGTATCTTGTCATCTTTTGATTGTCTATAGTTAAATTTCAAACTCCTAAGTAACTCACTCAGTTTAACATCACCACACTAAGTAATTATCCTTAGTAACTTAATAGGTTCTACCCCCCTTGGCTTCGTTAGGAGTTGAGCCTAAATGGAGGAGTCAAGAACAAGGTGACAGCCTTGACTCGAGACTTTCCCCCAAGGACACACTGAGTGGCTTGAAGATTTATGCCACGTGACCCAGGTGTGTGAAAGGCGGCAACAGGCTCAAGCTCAATACCAACAAGATCATTATCCTCATCCCTAGTATCCACAGAATCAATATTCACAATAACAACACCCTCAACAAAGGGGGGGTGGAAATTTTAGAGGTTGAGGACAAGGAGGAGGATTTGGTCATGGAGGTGGCGAGTCCTACAAAGATTGTGCGAGTCCTACAAAGACATGCTCGTATTCCAAAGCATTTCATCATACTATCGAGCAATTTATGTAGTTGATTTCTAAGTGGCAGGATAGAAATGTGGGAAATCCAAACCCTATATAGAATCCCAACTTGAACCCCAACCAGAATATCTAGAATATTTCTTCTAAGTCGAGGGAACCACATATATTTTTTGTAACAAGAGGAGGTGATGCGATTGCATCAGACCAAGAAACACAACATGAACAACCATAGGTGTGACTAATATCACAAAAGAAAGTGCCATTCGACGTCCAAAAATAAAAGGAAGTATTTGTGGGCGCATGACTAGATTTTGTCAACAAAAATCAAGTGTCGACATCTGCTGCTACACTACCTGAAAGACCAATAATGGAGATTCCTAAGAGGTTTGACCAACTGTTCCGAAAGAAACTGACGGGAAAGGTTAGTAAGCTTACAAAGTTTTTCAAAAGTTTCTTATCGCTAATCCAAGATAAAAATGTTGCCACATAATCAACAACTCTCATAGAATAAGCTCAAGAAGACTTACAACCAGACATAAGGATTAACCATGTGGGAAAAATATTAAAGACTGGCCGCGTGTCAAGGATGATTTCCCAGATAGGATATTGTAATGTCCCAAGTCTGGTGTGTAGACCTGAACACTATATAATTCTGTAATTTAAATTAAAATTTCTGAACTTTGAATCAAACCACTTAGAGCCTCTTCAGAATGGGAAAATTAGGGGGTTTTTTTCTAGAAAATTTTGCAGGAAATAGGAGTGAGCAGGGGGAAGCAACCAAAGAAATTTCAGACATATAATTTCCTCTTCCCTAACACATTTATATCTGGTTCCATTTAGGTTTGAGAATCCTCTATGCAGAAACCTACTACCACGCTTCTTGGCAGCCAAACAGTGAAACTAGGAAGAGTAGTTCAACCTGTTACAAGCAGGAGATTTTGGAAACTTGTAGAGGGTTGTTACAGAATTCATATAACATAGGAAATGTGTTTGGAAATTTTTCATCAGTCCTGGAAAGTTCTGAGGAGTTTTGGAGGTATTTGGGTTTTTTAGCAGTTTTGGCCAAGTGAAACCCTGCGCAGTGGAGGATACTTCAATGGATTCAATATAGTGCTCCATACCTGCAATAGAAAATAAGAGGATGGAAGGAGAGGGGAAGGGAAGGTTGGGGCTCATCTCCCAATAGTCTAAGGCACATCGCTAATAAGGAATGCTCACATAAGCATAAATCAACATACACAACAACAAAAATGAATAAATGGGCCTGAATTCTCCTTTAATAGCAATATGGATGACCTGTTTAGCAAGTGGAGGCCAATGGTGACCTATGAGAGCAATTCAACCCCATGGGTGCCCTAACCCTAGCCACATAAGCACCCTCCTTGGGTAATTTGGAATGCATGACCATGTGGAATTGTTTCCATGTCCCACTCATCCTTCACATTTATAAACTGTGCCCTCCCTTAGTCAAAAGATGTTGCTTTTGTTTTATGACATCTTTCTACTTTTTCTGGCTCATAAGGAAACTGTGATTTCCTTCCAAAAACTTTCCTACTTTTGTCCTTATAGCTTTTTTGAGTTCTCTAAGAGGAAAATTCGCCCTCCCTTTGCAAACCTTTCCTGCTTTTACTTCTGTCTGCTTTTCTGCTGCTTTTAGGCAATTTCCCTTTATTTCCTTAACAGCTTTTGTCATGGAGTTTGTTATTTTTCACCAAGGCAAGTTGACTAGTTCCACCAATGCATCCTCCTGACATGGAAGCCTTATTTCCACATCATTAGTTTTCATAATAAATAAAAATGATGAAATACAATTAAATGCATGCCTCAAAATAATTATTAGCAAAATTTTTCCTAGGAAGAGTAATTAATGTCAATTTGAGCCCCTAGGAACTTAGCATGGTCAACACTTTTAATGGTCAAATTGATGGGACATGAGAGTCGTCCCCTCTCAAATATGCTTGTCCTCAAGTAGAATAAAATCAGGGTGGTACAAGATCTACTCACCCTCCCAAGTGGCATCTTCACCGGGCAATCCTTTCCACTGTATCAAGTATTCCTTGATTGTTATGTTTCTTAATTTCCTTTCTCTACCCATCAGCACTTTCTCTGGTACTAAGACCAAATGGCCTTCATCATCCAGAGGTGGTAGTTCTTCAAAAACCACTATTTGTTTCCCCATTGCCTTCTTCAGACAAGAAACATGAAAACAATTATGGATTTTGATGTTAACTAGCAAATCCAACCCATGGGCTACTTCACCAACTTTTCTGCTAATCTTGTAGGGTCGATAAAATCTGGGTTGAAGTTTTTCTGCCCCTTTCTTCTTCAAGGAAGACTGTCTATAAGGATGCAACCTTAAACACACTAAGTCTCCCACTTGGAACACTCTGTCTGTTCTGTGCTTATTTGCAAAATTCTTTTGCTGATTCTATGCCATCTGTAGATTGTCTTTTAGTGGCCTTAAAATGTCTTGGTTGTCCTGCAACCAATATTTAGCTTTTTGTGTTTTACAGTCTCCAAATATTAAGTCTACAAAATTTGGAGCTTCATACCCATATAAGGCCATAAAGGGAGTCATTCTGATAGAAAGATGAAATGTGGTGTTGTAACAGAACTCACCCAAGTGGAGCCAAGTTGTCCAAGCTCCTTGTTGTCATGTAACATAGTTACGGAGGTACCCTTCAAGCCATCGGTTCACCCTCTTAGTTTTCCCATCTATCTGGGGGTGATAGCTTGTACTCATGTTCAGATTTGTTTCAACTAGACCAAACAATGTTTGCCAAAAAGCACTAGTGAATTTACTATCTCTGTCACTGGTTATAATCGTGGGAATTCCATGCAGTCTAAAAATATCCTTAAAGAATAGGGAAGCAACCTTACTAGCTGAAATAGTGGATAATACTCTAAAGAAATGTGCATATTTTGTCAACCTGTCAACCACCACAAAAATACTGTCTTTCCCTTGTGACTTTGATAGCCCCACGATAAAGTCCATGGATACACTTTCCCATTTTTTATCTGGAATAGGAAGAGGCTGGAGGAGTCCAGCAAGGTGTGAGTGCTCAACTTTGTTCTGTTCACATGCAGAACATTCCTTCACATACATGAGAACATCATCTTTAAGACCTTTCCAAGTAAATATCTCCCTTACCTTATGGTAAGTCTTAAAAAAACCAGGGTGACCAGTGACTGGTGCATCATGTGCAGCTCCTGAAATCTTCCTCTTTTGTGCAGATCCTGACACTAAGAAAAAATTTATTTTGTAATAGATGAGGTCATCATGAACTTTGTACTCTTCATTTTGGTTCACCCCATCCAAAACTTCATAAGCAAACTGATCTTTAGAGTATTCAGTAGCCAACTGGATCTTCCATTCATTACATATTTGCAGCAAAGAGAATGTGGGCTTATGAAAGAGTGCATGAGCCACAACATTCATTTTTCCCTTTTTATACTCAATGTCAAAATCAAAATATTGAACTTTACTCACCCATTTTTGCTGCCTGTCGTTGAGTTCCTTTTGGGTAAGGAAGTGTCTAAGACTGTTGTGATCAGTATTCACAATGAATTTACCTCCCACCATGTATTGTCTGAATTTGTCCAAGCCATGCATGATGGCCAGCATCTCCTTATCATATATGGAATACAACCTTTCATGTGGCTGCAATTTTCTGCTCTCAAATGTAATATGATGCCTATCTTGCATTAGGACAACTCCAATTCCTACCCCAGAGGCATCACATTCCAGCACAAAAGGTTTAGAAAAATCAGGGAAGGCAAGTACTGGACATTTGCTCATTATCTCTTTCATTTTCTGAAAAGATTTTTCAGCCTCTTCACTCCAACTAAATGCACCCTTCTTAGTCAAATCTATCAAGGGTGCATTGTATCGGGAGTATCCTTTGACAAATCTACGGTAGTAGTTACAAAGGCCAATGAAGCCTCTCAGCTCAATGAGGTTCCTTGGGCTGGCCCATTCCAATATGGACTTTAATTTTTCTGGATCTACTTTAACCCCTTCTTGGCAGATCACATGGCCAAGATACAATAGTTCTGTCATGCCAAACTCACACTTAGACATCTTGGCAAAAAATGAAATGTCTTCAAGCATAGTGAGTACCTCCTCCAAGTGGTGCAAATACTCCTCCCATGTCATACTATAGATCAAAATATCATCAAAAACCACAAGAACATACTTAGGGAGTTGTTTTCTGAATACCTTGTTCATGCATGATTGGAAGGTTGCTAGTGCATTAGTCAAGCCAAATTGCATGACCAAAAACTTGAAGTGGCCAAAGTGACAATAGAACGCTGTATTTTGTATGTCTTCCTCCCTCATCCTAATTTGATGGTACCTCGACCGGAGATCTATTTTCTAGAAAAAATTGGCTCCATGTAGCTCATCCATCAGCTCATCAATTTGGGGGATTGGGTACCTATTCTTTATTGTCTTATTGTTCAAAGCTTGTTAATCTATGCACATACTGAGTGTCCCATCCTTTTTCTTCACCAGAACCACCGAAGAAGCAAAACCACTAGAACTTGGTATGATGAGGCCCAACTCAAGGAGCTCCTTGATGGCCTTCTAAATTTCATCCTTGAATCTATTCGGATGCTTGTAGGGGTGTATTTTGATTGAAAGGTTACTAGCTTCAAACTCAATCATGTGTTCAATGCCACGGTCTGGTGGCCTACCATGTGGAAGGTATTAAAACACCCTCTTATGCTTGTGCATCAATTTTTTAATATCTTTGGTCCGAGAGGAAAATTTGGCAGTTTTTCGCTCAGTTGTGATTTGGAATTCAACATCCCATTCCATGTCTCCATGCCTGATAACAGATCTCATAAATTTTGCATAAATTACTTGGCTGAGATAAGTATTTATACCTTGCAATACCACTGGTTTTCCTTCAACATCCTTGAAACTTATTTGTGGTATCTAGTAGTTCACAGAGTCCTCTCCAATAGAGTACAACCATTTTAACCCCAACACCATGTTGGTGTCTGCCACATTGACAACATAAAATTTTTCCCTCACACTATAGTCACCGATGTTTACTTGCAGATATGGGATCCATTGGTTGCATTCCATGGTATGGTTACTAGGAATGACCACAGGGAATGTGTGGCACCCCCATCAACAAGAACTGTAATTTTCTGCCCTTGCAGAACTCCTTTCAGCCTTAAATTATGGAACTGAGGAAATCCACTGAGTACAACAATTTTGTTGCTGGTTTGATGGTGATGCTCCTCCTCATCAACCATTTCATACTCTCCATCAGCCATCTCAACTTCTTCTACCACCTCTTCATCATTTTTTTAAAATAATTCAATATATTGTGATTTTCCCTTCACACATTTGTGACCGGGAGCCCATGGTTCTTGGTAGGAATAACACAGCTTCTTCCTTCTCAATTCATCTCGATCCTTATAGGAGTAATATTTCTTGCTAGGGGAAGGAAATTTTCTCACAAGAGGTTTTTGATTCTGAAATTTATTAGGCATGGTAGGTCTGGGAGGATGCTTGGTCCTTGGAATTGCATCCTGCAGGTCTCTAGTCCTGCTCACATCTTCCTGCAAAGTGGTAGGTCAGTAGGCCTTCACCAACCCCTTCAATGGTTCAGTCGGTCCTTATGTAAACAAAAGGATTAGCCTTGACTCTGATATGTCAACGACCATTACAGACACCTTTTGGAACTCTAAGATGTATGCTTATGAAGTTCCAACTTGTCTTATGTGTTCCAAATCCTGGAAAGAGATATCAGGGTCTCTCTGGTCAAATCTTTCTAACAATTTTCTGGTGAACTCATCGTAGGTGACTACTTGATCATGGCCTAATGTTTTCATGCAATGAAACCACTAGTCAATGGACTCCCCATCAATATGTAGGGATGCCAACTTGATGGAATCCCTTTCTGCTATAGGATTCAACTGAAAATATGTATCCATTTTCTGAATCCAAGAGCTCATTGAGCAATTGGTAGTGCCATCAAAATATTGCAAAGTGATTTTCCCAATGGCATTATTTAATTCATAATTCTGATATGGAAGCCTTGAAACCCCTCTTGGCTGCCCCTTAAATTGAGTTTCACAGAAATCTTGGAATGGCAGATCCCTTTTGCACTCCTCACTCAATGATTGGTAAACAAAAAACTTCTCCTCCCATGTAGCAATAGTTTCAGCCTGTGCTTCATGGTCTTCTTTAGGAGTTTCTACAAATTTAGGCATGGTAGGCCCTAGTTGCAATTTTGGTTCATCCCTATACTCAAGTGGCCTATTCTAAGGTCTAGGCTTTAAAAAATAGCCCCACCCATGACCTTTCTTTCTTCACATTGGGAGCCAATGCTGCTCCCTTCACCATCTTTCACTCCCAGTTGTTTAGCTAAGAATTCTCTGGTCTCTTGACCAGATTGTATGATGTTAGTTGAAATTTCTTGCAGAACTTTCAACATGTTCTTAAAAAAATTCTTGAATTCATCTTTCTCATCCCTTTCTTCATGGAATTTCCCATCCACATATTCTACTTATTCCTCTTGAGGAATCCTTCTTTTGGTATCGGAATTGTATTTTGGACCCATTGAATAATATCAAGAGAAGGTATGGAGGACCATGCTCTAATACCAATGTAATTTCCCAAGTCTAGTGTGCATACCTGAACACTGTTTAATTCTGTAATTTAAATTAAAATTTCTGAACTTTGAATCAAACCACTTACAACCTCTTCGGAATGGGAAAATCAGGGGTTTTTTCTGGGAAATTTTGCAGGAAAGAGGAGTGAGAAGGGGGAAGAAACCAAATACATTTCAGACATAGAATTTAATCTTCCCTAACACAATTATATCTGGTGCCATTTAGGTTTCATAATTTGCTATGCAGAAACCTACTACCACGCTTCTAGGAAGCCAAACCGTGAAACTAGGAAGAGTACTTCACCGTGTTACAACCAGGGGATTTTGGAAACTTGTAGAGGGTTGTTAAAGAATTCATATAACATTGGAAATGGGTTTGTATAGTTTTCAGCAGTCCTAGAAAGTTCTGAGGCGTTTTGGATGAATTTGGGTTTTTTTCAGCAGTTTTGGCCAACTAAAACCCTGCATAGTGGAGGATCCCAAAAAGAAGTACAACCACAATGAAAAATGGTTCTAGATATATGTATGGGAATTTGGGTATTTCAGTGACCCATAGGAACTTACAGGAATTAGTTTGAGTTAACAGAACTTATTTTACATCCATAATTGCAAGGCTAGTCATTTAAAGCTAGCAATCTAGCTAGCGTCTAAAATAACGTAGTTAATTCATGGTAAATTTATTTATGAACTAAATATTAAGTATAAAAGAGGTAAATAATATCTCAATGAACATATAAGATATCTCCAATCATTCCCATAACCTTGCCTCTCTCTTATTGCACTTAGATTCATCAATTTTCCCCCATACAGTGAAAAAATAAGCTTTTTTTGGTGAAACTAAAGCTAGAATTTTTATGGACAGAGATATATAAACCTAATAAAGATAAATTATAGAGTTATATTCTGCTACATACCATAAATCATATAATAAACTGACCATTACAAAGGAGACTCCAAATTAATGGGCAGGAGGCCCGAAACATGACCGATAAAAAGGGCTGAGAGCATAGGTGAAGCAAGGGATTCACTGGAGCTTGACCTGAAAATGATGGAGGCTGAAATATCTCTGATAATACTTCAATGGCTGCAATATAGCACTCCATACCTGCAATAGAAGAGAATAGGATGGAAGGAGAGGGGAAGGGAAGGTTGGGGCTCATCTCCCAATAGTCCGAGGCACATCACTAAGAAGGAATTCTCACATAAGCATAGCTCAACATACACAACAACCAAACTGAATAAATGGGCTCAAATTCTCCTTTAATAGAAATATGGATGACCTATTTAGCAAGTGGAGGCTAATGGTTACCTGTGAGAGAAAGTCAACCCCATGGGTTCCCTAACCCTAGCCACATAAGCACCCTCCTTGGATAATTTGGAATGTAGGACCATGTGGATTTGTTTCCATGTCCCACTCATCCCTCACATTTATAAATTGCGCCCTCCCTTAGTCAAAATATGTTGCTTTTGTTTTATGACAACTTTTTTCTTTTCTTGGCTCATAAGGAAACTGTGCTTTGCTTCCAAAAACGTTCCTGCTTTTACCTCTATCTGATTTTCTGCTGCTTTTAAGCAATTTCCCTTTATTTCCTTAACTACTTTTGTCATGGAGTTTCTTATTTTTCACCAAGGAAAGTTGACTAGTTCCACCAATGTGCCCTCTTGACATGGCAACCTTATTTCCACATCATTAATTTGCATAATAAATAAAAATGATGATATAAAATTAAATACATGTCTCAAAATAATTATTAGCAAAATTTGTCCTAGGAAGAATAACTAATGTCAATTTGAGCCCCTAGGAACTTAGCATGGCTAACACTTTTAATGGTCAAATTGAGGGGACATCACGTAGACTATGATATGGAATATATTATATTCCTAGACTTGGGCTCTTATGTTAACATTATGACAAGATAAAAATGGGAAAGCATGGGGAAACTATGACTGGAGTGTTCTCCTGTCCAACTTAGATTAGCAAATCAGTCGAAAGTCCTACCTATCGATCAACTAACTTAAGTTCCTGTCGAGGTAGAAAGCCTACGAACGTATGCTAACTTTGAAATAATCGACATTATCGATACCACAAATCCATATCCTAGAATTTTTGTGATCGATTGGGCGATTAATAATCATACCATCATCAATTTTAAGAAAATAATATTAACATTTGAATATTCAGAGTTAAGGGTGGTCGCACCAAAATTTATCCGCTAGAAGGTCAGAGATATGTCAGGACAGTAAATAGTGAAGGACAAGGCAACTACATGGACCATATTTATAGCATCATGTCTTCAAGGGATGATTATGTAAATACAATGGTTGATAGAAAGCTTAGTTGGTGGAGTATTAGTTCTTGTACATCAGATTCTGGTGAAGCATTGGAAAATTAGAAGAACTAGATGCATGAAGTACCCATGAGAAGGTGCGCAAGAATTACATGATCTATGTGATAGGTAGGAATCGAGGTAAGTGATCTACCCACATATGAAGGTTTACCTAACCTTGCATCTTTTCTGATAAAATTTGAAGAAAAAGTCACAGAATATCAGCGCTTGTCCGCCCTAGACTTTGCACTGAAAGCTACACCTGCTAGATGGTTGGTCGCACATAAAGAACCCATCTCAGAATGGACGCAATGTTGAAGTTTGATGGAGATAAGATTTAGATAAGAGATCAACTATATTGGCCAAAAGTATACATGATTGACTAATTTCGTTGACCATATGGAGTATTGTTGTGCGACATGGGAGGCATGTTTGCGATAGGAATGGGTTCATACACACATCAGTTGAACTGAGACGAGGAATTATTGAATGGGATACATTAGCTACTAGATTCACACACACATTTGAGTTAGTCAATGATCATTCATCGATTAATGTTGCATTTCTAGTAATCAAGGAAACAATATTTGAATATATCCCTATCACAATGACAAACTTCAACCAGCACAACGCAACAATCCAAAACTGTATGGAGTGTTATAATGTGACGGGATAACCTGATGATGATGACCCACTCAACGTAAATATACCATAGTCTGAAGGTACGTGCGTAGTGGAAGGATTTGGTATTTATAGTGATCATTAAATTCAGAATCCTCTAAAAGTCAAGAAAGTAAACATTGGCTCCTCAAAGAATCCAAAATTCGCCAGTATTGGAGATTACTAGGATGATGAGATTGTTGGGAAAATTACAGACCTATTGCATGAGTTTTAGGATTTGTTACATACGAAGTTCTCATAAATGAAAGGAATTGCCGAAGACCTTGGATAAATGAAAATACCAATAAATCCTGATGCAAAACCTATAAAGCAGCAACCATACCAACTGAATCCATGATATAAAGAAAAATTCAAGACAAAATTGGACTAAATGCTGGATGCAGGTATCATAGAACCTGTTGAAGAATCAGAATGGATTATTTCGATAGTAGTGCAAGATAAGAAGGGTATGGGTGAATTAAGGATTTGTGTCGAGCTAAGGAAATTAAACGATGCTTGTTTACATGACCCATTTTCAACTCCATTTACGGAAGAGGTATTAGAAAGTGTTGGGGTCAAGAAGTTTATTCATTCACTGATGGGTTCTCTGGATACCATCGTATAAGAATCGCAAAGGAATATCGACATAAGACTACCTTTGTGATAGAGTGGGGTTGTTTCCAATACATGGTAATGCCCTTTGGACTCAAGAATCCTCCTGATATCTTTTCCAAAATCGTATTGGATACCTTCAAAGATTTTATTCATAAATTTCTTGAGGTCTACTTTGATGATTGGACGGTATTTGGGCTCATTAATGATAATATTGAGAGCCTCGAAATGATGCTAGAACAGTGTCACCGGTATCGGATTTCGTTGAAATTAAAGAAATGTATTTTTGGTTCCCATTTTGGAATTATGTTAGGCCATGTGGTTTGTCATGATGGAATCTTGCTCGACCTTGCTAAAATTGCGATCATCATCGACCTACCACCACCTACCACAATGAAGAAACTGAGAAAAACATTGGGACATACAAGATACTATCAAAAATTTATCAAAGGATATGTAGAGGTGACTGCTCCAATGGAGAAGTTTTCGAAGAAATATGTTAAGTTCTAGTGGACGAAAAATTTCCAAGAAAGTCTGGACACCTTAAGGAACAAGATGGCTACAACACCCATACTTGTATTTCCAATATGGAAAAAGGAATCTCATGTACATGTTGATGCGTCGTCTGTCGTGCTCGGTGTGGTACTAGCACAACCTTACGAAGGATCGATTGATCAACCTATTGCCTTCACTAGCAGGAAGTTATCAACAACAGAGAAGAACTATACCATGAAATAAAGAGAGGTACTAGATATGGTATACACTCTAAAGAAATTTTGGCACTGCTTGCTGGGTGGACATTTCAAAATGTACACATATCATTTAACCTTGAAATACTTGGTCAATAAGCCAGTTTTGGGGGGGGATTTTTGCTGGCGGGTTCTCCTTTTTCAAGAATTTGACTTTGAAGTCATTGTTAAACCAGGTCGATTGAAATCCGAGCCATCCAATCTCTCAAGGATTGAGAGTGGCGAAGAACCTAGTAATCTCGATGATAGTATCCCTGATGCACAATTATATTTGCGATAACAATGTTTAATGATCATTATAAAGACATCACACAATTTTTTAGTACGGGCTATGCCCCAGCTGAATTTACTACTACACAAAAGAAACAGTTAGTTGAGTGAGCTGCATATTTCCAATTAATTGCTGGAAAATTAATTTAAAAAGGGCCTTGATGAGATTCTTCGTCGCTGTGTCTTGGAACATGGGAAATAAAAGATACTGAATGAATCACATGCTGGTGTTGCGGGAGGCCATTATGTTGGAAAAGATACAGTGAAAAATATATTGCAATCAAGATTGTGGTGGCCCACCATGCATGTGGATGCTCGACAATACTGTCGCAGTTGTGATGTCTATCAAAGAACTAGAAAATTACCACGACAAGATGAAATTCCACTACTAACTCAAGTAACTTTGCATGGCATTTGAAAAATGGGTTGTTGATTTTGTGGAACCTATTGATTCAACATGGAAGAGAATAGGTGCAAGATATATTATTAATGCCAATGATTACTTGACCAGATGGGCTCATGCCACACCAGTAAGAGATTGTACTATTGTGATTGCTTCCAATTTCCTATTCGACAATGTTGTGACTCGATTCAGATGCTCGAAGATTTTGATAAGTGACCAAGGTACGCATTTTTTCAATCAGTTGATTGAAGAATAAAATGAATAATTCCAATTCCAACATAGAAATACCACACCATATCACCCTCAAACGAATGGTGTTGTCGAAGCATTCAACAAGATCCTGGAAACTACGTTGACAAATATTTGCAATGTTCAAAGAGACGATTGGGACTAGAAAATACCTACAGTTCTGTGTGAATACTACATGAATTGTAAGAAGTTGATAGGTCGAACTTCATTTCACATGGTGTATGGACAAGAGATTGTGATTCCAATGGAATATATTGTACCTAGCTTAAGGATTGTTGCGATTTTAGAGATGACAGATGTTAGTGCTGTCGAGGAAATACTGTTGCAGTTGATACAATTGGAAGAGGAACGTTTTGTTGCAATTTATCATCAAAAAATCAGGAAGGAATGACAAAAAGTATGGCATTATCGCCACATCAATAATAAATGATTTCAAGTCGGAGGAATTTTTCTTATGTATGATAGAATATTTTTAAAGCATCCAGGCAAGCTGAAAACACACTAGCTAGGACCATATATCATAATTCATATCACCGACGAAGTCGTAGTGCAACTGTAAAAGTTAGATTGAACACATGTCAAAGGATTGGTGAACAGAAGTTGCCTAAATCCCTACTAAGATAACCATGACTTGGTTGACTAAAAAAAAATCCTCTGAGTAATTTTGGTTTAATTTGACTGCAGACTATCTGTCTATCGCAAATGAAAACGGGTGGCGAAGACAATATGTCTTTCATAATCAAAGAAATAGGTCGAAAGTTGAATATAAATTGTAGAAGAAGGAGAGTTGTCACAAGATGAATTTGCATCACATAAATGACATATGGACGTAATTAATTAAAAAACACAAGCGATTTTGACGGCGTGATTTTTGGTCACCTTTGTCATTATTGCATAATAAATATCACTGATGTGATGGACAAAAGATTGTTTTTATGGAGGTTTCTGTATGATGATTCAGAGGATAAACCCATGTGACGGATATTGCTGCCACCTTTCCATTCATTGTTTGTGCGTGTGAAGGAATAAATGATTAAACAGGTAAATGTTATCTCCTTCACGCCCAAGTTTCAGTTCATTCTACTGCATTCAAGTGAGAGATTTCCCTCTACAACTACAAGAGCCGAAGTGTTTTTTCCACAGAGTATGGTTATTTCCATTTCCAGTACAAGCACGGTTAAATAATCCGGTGTCGCGACTGCATCACCCACACTCATTATGGAAGACACTGTCATATATGTTCCACCGTAGGCCATGGTTGCAAGAGAAGTTGAACAAATTCCATTCATTCCTGAAGTAAGGTTGAGACCAAACCTACCTGGTCTGTCAATGGGGAAGTGATCTGGTAAATGGAAGAAGAAAGAACCAACAACACCACTGCAGGAAGAAAAAGAAGCAACAGTTGAAATAAGGCTACCAGATGATATTCCACCAAAACCACCCGATGCACCAAAGAGCAAAATCGCCAAAATGCAAAGTATCCATTGGTAAATTTAGTTGTTCCTAAAAGGACTTCATGTAATGGTAAATAATGACTAGAGCCTATGATGTCTCCTTCATCTATATAAGAAGAACATGATATATTTGGTGATTTCAATGAACTTTACAAGAAGTTCAAGATATATTTGTTGATGTTGATGAACTTTTCTCTCATCAATCCTAACATTCTAAAGAAGTAACCTTTCAAACCTAATGAAAGAAGGAAAGCAACAACATATGCTACAAAGAAGATCGAAGAGGTAGAAGCATTGATAGACGATGAAGAATTAGAGAAAGTCATAGAGCAGTTGTGCACTACTGAGACAAAGGTGACCAAAATTAAGAATGGGATGAAGAAATTTCCCTTAGCATAGAAAATAGCTAAGGATGTCGAGATGAAAAAAGTATAGCAACAAGTCGCAACACTGTGAACACAACAGCAGAAGTGCACTGATAGGGTCACAAAATTACAGACCGAGGAATAAAGAGTTAAAGGAATTATTCAACATGTACACCAGAAAGTGCAACAAGTACTAGAGTCAGCAGGACTGACAATGTAGAAACACATCAGTTCCAACCTTGCTGAGAATTTGAAGAAGAAGGAAGCATAAGTATGGGAGGAGACCACACAAATACTAAAAATATTCTAGAATTTTCAAAGTAAGGTCGTCACAATAGAAGCTTAAGACTGGGGTGGCTCGTGACGAGGCTCAGGTGAGTGTTGGTGGCCTATTGGCCCTAGGAAAAGATACACATAATTCGACCAACATTATGCTCAGGAATATTAGGGGTCTGATTGCATGACAAAAGTAGCAGTGGAAGAAGAGTTGTGACATACGCAGCCATGGAAGAAGAGCTGCAATAAAAGAAGCTGTGGCAGAAGAGTCTATAATAGAATAGAAGAGTCTGCTACCAAAGAGGAAAGCCATGAGAGAAGGAGAAATGAAAAAATAAGAGTACAATGGTTGAAAAGGATAGATAGATTGGTCGTGGGTAAGTAATCAGTAGAATAGCACATGCTTTGGGAATAATGCATCTTTGTAATTTTTGGTTAATAGTGCCTACTATGAGTATAACTGAATGTATGAAGATAGGAATGATAGACTGTCACCTAAAAAAATAGATTCGGTTGATTATGACATGTAAGAGCCTATAAAAGAGAGAACCCAAGCTGTGTGTGGGTTGGTCTCTAAGTCTCGGCTGAATTTTGTCTTAGAAGAGTTGTAGAGTTGTAGAGAAGAGAGTTGATCTAGGATGTGTGCTGATTGACAATAGAGTTAAGGAGAGGAAAATTCAGAGAACAAAGACTATAGAGCATGAGAGGAGAGAATTCTATATATATTGTAGAGAATATCTAGAACAAAGTTTGCAGCTGAGTGCATAGACGAGAGAGGCTATATATTTCTCATGCCATATGAAGAGCTCCTTGTGGATTTTCCCAAACGGATTTCCACATTAAATGTTGTCTCAATGTGTACTTGATGAATATGTATATGTTGAATGAATGTATGTTGTGAATGACTAGGGCTGAATAGATTGACTAGCCTTTGTTTATGAATGAGTTCTTAGATGCATGTGTCGCATTGTTGATAAGTAGAATCTATGCTAAATATTTATATCACCATTGTAATGGACAAGTAGAGTGATATATTGAATGAACACAATAATAATAAGGAATACACCCGCCAGCTTCAGTCGAGCAATCTAGTAAGGTGTCGTAAAAGACGAAATCCCCACCCAACTATAGAAACCCAGTTCTGGTAGTTACCCATAGAGATATCTCGGGTGAGACTGCATCTAGGTCGTAGGTGCTACCGACTACGCCCTTCTCTGTCGGGCTGATACCTTGGGATTTGTTGACAGACAACCAAGGGTCTGAACCTGGGTCGAATGAGGAAACACCAACAATATGAGTTCACAAATCCATACCTTGAGGGAAACATGGAGTTTCAAGGTAGAATAGATGAGAAACCATAAAGGTTAGGGCATGAAGTCCCGAATCCATGAAATATCAAGGCGTGGAGTATTGGATCTATGGGACATATCAGGGTGTGGAGTCATGAATATACTAGGGAATGGGGTCCTAGGTATAATAAAATGGCATAGATTCCTAATAAGTATTGGGGGGCATCCAATAGGGGTGTATGTTATATTTTTATCAATTAGACAATATGATCTAAGATCTTATCTGAGAGAATAACATGTACATCAATAATCACAAGAGACAAGAGACACAAAGAATTTTCCTCGGGGAAACCATAAAGGAGAAAACCCCGCAACTTCCTCAGAGATATAATGAGCACCAATAGTAAAAGTAAAACCCAAAAACATAAATATGATCTCCGACAGCTGATCTCTCTCACTTGTGCCAGCACTTCCCTTCTCACTCATGTGCCTCAGTTGAGTGAATGAATATATATCAAATGAGGAGCGCCTAATTCTATTTATATTCTTTCATTCACTTGACATTTAACTCAACCATCTTGGCCCTAGTGTACTTGACTGGGTCGACTTCTCTACGGAGACTCTAGTTCCCCACAACTGTGGGGACTTTGACCCATGACTTACAAAGGAGGGGACTTCCTCATGACTCTTAGTAGTTCTCTCGATAGGAACATCGAGGTACAATGAAATACACACGATTCTCTCGATAGGAACATTGGGGTATGAATTTACATCACTTGATTGAATTGATGATTCTCCTGACATGACTTCGGGGTACACAATACATAAGATATACAAGTGAATACATTCCTAAGTTACAAATACATCAACACTCCGTCTTAACTAGGAAGGTATTATATCGACACAATTCATCAGCACAAGTCTCTGTCATTGGATTGTCATCACTGGATCATCATCAATTCTGGATCATCATCAATTCTAGACTATCTGGATCATCACTGGATCATCATTATCAAGGATGGATCATCTAGATCATCACTGGATCATCATCATCACTGCTTCCTCTATCTCGGACAAACTGTGCTATCTCTCAATTCTACTCGTCACAGGAAATTCTACAGAGCCAACCATTTTTCATGCTAGTTGTAGGCCTAGCCTCCATGTAGGTATTCATCTTATTTAGCACTTATATATGACCATGGAAGGAACACATCCAAGAACCATGTCAGAAAGGCAATCCCAACACTTACATCTAACCATGGGAGGAACACATCCACCACCATCTTAGAAAGGCACGCCCAATACTCACATTTGACCATGGGAGGAACACATCCACCACCATGTCAGAAAGGCACGCCCAACACTCAGATATGACCATGGGAGGAATGCATCCACCACCATGTCAGAAAGGCTGAGCACTTATATTCAACCATGGGAGGAACACATCCAAGAACCATGTCGGAAAGGCTCAACACTTATATTTGACCATGGGAGGAATGAATCCATGAACCATGTCAGAAAGGATCAACACTTATATCTGACCATGGGAGGAACATATCCAAGAACCATGTCAGAAAGTCTCAACATTTATATCTAGCCATGTGGGGAACACATCCTACATCCATGCTAGAAAGTCTCAGCACTTATATCTAGTCATGTGGGGAACACATCTCGCATCCATGCTAGAAAGGTTTAGCACTTATATCCAACCATGGAAGGAACTAATCCTACCATGTCAAAAAGGCTCTGCACTTATATCTTCCCATGGAAGGAACCAATCCTACCATGTCAAAAAGGCTTTTCACTTAAATATTCCCATGGAAGGAACCAATCCTACCATGTCAAAAAGGCTCTGCACTTACATATGACCATGGAAGGAAACAATCCTACCATGTCAGAAAGGCACATGGACTCATCACTTCCCCTTGGAGGGAACCTCGATCTGGAGAACACCAAGCTTCTCCCTGAAGTACTCAAACTTCGCTTTGTTTATTTCTAGCATAGAATCACATCAGAGCTAATTACATCCAAGGATAACCTACGATCTTCGCCAGGACCGATTACATTCGAGGAAAACCTACAAGACCGTTTACGTCTGAGAAACCTACCAGCTTCGCTAGGATTTTATGCTCAGACAACCTGTCTCACCGGCTATGCTAGAACTCCCTCTTTCGAGAGACCTAGATCTGGATCATAAACTAGAGCTTCACTGCTCCTCTCTCCCAAGTAGACATCAAGTGGCAACATATTTTTCCTCAGCTGTACTTAGTGCCACACAAGACTCATTCCTGCTAAACCAAGAGATCACACTTAATCCCATACTGAAGCAACACCCCGAAGTGCTCTTATTATCAATGGCACTGCATGCCCAATCCGAATCCACATAACCCTCTAGGTTAATCTTTTGATTCGCCTCATACATGATCCCATAGTCAACTGTACCATTCAGGTACCTCAGAATATGCTTTGCAGCAATTAGGTGAACATGTCTCGGATCTATCAGGAACTGGCTCAATGTGTTCACAACAAAGAAAATATCTAGCCTAGTGTTCATCAAGTACATCAAGGAACCAATCATCTGGCGATACATCGTAGCATCAATCGACTCTGATGAAGCATCTATCAATAGCTTTAGGTTCAATGCTATAGGTGTGGCCATGTCCTTGTAGTCCATCATCCTGAACCTCTTCAGGATCTCTACTGCATACTTTCCTTTTCCAAGTAATGCACCATACCCAATTCCTTCATCTCGAACTCGGTAGTAAGGCTCCTTCTTGAAACTTTAATGAGTTCCACTCTCCCTATCAGGAACAAGTCATCGACATATGACAGGAGCATCACTGGTCTTCTGCCTTCAACCTTGAAGCAAAGGTTGGAATCCTCTTTACTCTCAGTAAAGCCTAGAGCCATCAGTGAGCTATCCATCCTATCGTACCATGTCAAACCTCGGATCTTCTTTAGTCAATCCCTCTGAAGCGAAGCATCATTCTCCCTCTGCCTTTCATACTATATGTATCATGTATTAAAGTGACAAGTAGCTTCCTATGCTACTATTATTCTATGTTACCATCTAGGGTTTCTAGATACCAAGATCCTCTATTGGATTTCATCTTCAACCTTGTAGCAAAGGTTAATATCTTCATCACTCTAGGTGATCTTCAATCTCCTCATGTATGTGTTATCCCATGGGTGTCTTCTGAGTTCGTACAATATCTTCTTTAATTTTCACACATGAGTCTGCCCGTCATGTGTCTTAAATTCCAGTGGCTACAAATGTCTCTTCGTAGTCTATTCCTTCTTTCCATGAGAAGCCTCATGATATGAATATTACCTTGTATCCCACGATGTTTCCATCTACTGCATGTTGGATCTTTTATATCCATATGGAAGACACAATGGACTTCCCTTCAGGTCTTGATACCGCATCCTAGACATCATTCTTCTTGAACTGGTACACTCCTTCCCTTTATTCTTGGCTATTTCTTCATAGTTGGAAGGTTATGCATCAATGATGTTGCTCAACAGTGTCACATAACTGTACTATGTCTGAGACCTCTTTCTTTATTTGAAAGTATCATCATATTATTCTTCATCTTGTATTATTTCTCGAACTGTCGTTAGAACAAGTCTCATCCTTCTTTTCTTGTAGGTGATTGTATGCGATCTTTCCTACACGTCAAATGCATTAGTTGTATGGTTAGAAACATTTCATAAGGCATATTCATCATGGAAAATTATTACGCATAAAGACATAATCATGCAACTATTTTAGCCAATACAACATTCATCCATATCTCACATAAACTTTCTAGATGCCTTCCATCTCTACCAAGACATCATTGAGATTGTGCAGTAATCCAATCTGTCAGCAAAGAGGTTTCATTCTAGATAAGTAGCAATGGAAAGTTGTATAGCGCCATGAGCTACTTACCCATCACATGCATATTAGTAGTATATTGTGATTAATGCAAAGATTCTATCATGCATAACACATCAATTGAATATAAACAAATGCATAACAAAAAAATCATGAAATGACAATTGAATACTTATCTTTATTTGTTTTGTGGGTAGACTCCTTCTTTTAACTTCATCATCTTATTCATTCATAACAACACCATTTCTTATCCAAATGCTAAGATGGATAAGAGGTTCTTCAAGAATTTAATCCTTCATATTCCTCATTGCTTGAGGGATCTTCTTTTGTGCACTCTTTCCAGAGTCTGTTGAAGGTAATCACTTCCTTTTGGTACACATTCCTCGAATGAATAAATAACATGATCCTAGGAGACCATTCAAGGTGGTTATCACAATTTCTGTATTCTCTACTTCTTCATCCACTGCTTCAAGTTGTTCTTTGATTTGAGAGACCCTTGTAAAGTTTGACTGTATGGTCTCTGCATTATGGATCTTTACATTCTTCAACTGGTTTCTCAAAGTCATCTTCTGATTTATGTTCTTCCCTTCAAATAGCTTGGTCAAGAAACCAAACATCTTTTTAGGTGTCTTTAGGGAAGACACTTGTGGTATAAGGTGATCCTTGATTGAATCAGCTATGATCTTCTTATGTAAGACTTTAGCCTCATCTCCCTCTAGAACTTGAACCTCTCCACTTATGTAGGTGTCCAATTCATTTTCTTCAAGAACCAGTGAAAAATTATACTTCCATGCTTGGAAGTTTTCAACTTCACCAAGCTTGTCATCAAGCTAGTATGATAGGTCATTTTGAAATGAGAACTTCAATCGTAAATAGAAAAAGATTAGATCTTACCGATTTGAGGTGTTTGTCCTAGTTTTGGATCTGGTTGATCTAGGGTTTGTTAGATAAACCCTAATATTCAAAACTTGGAATCTTTCAGATATGATTGGATAGAAAGATGGGCCTCTTCATGGTGAGCTGTCTAATGTACTCCTTTTCTGAAAACAGTGGAGGGAAGCTCCCGGAACAGGAAGCCCTAGTTTTCTTATTTCCTTTGCAGAAATTCCTGATATTGTTTTTGTGGTCTCTCCGAAAGTATTACTCCTCTATGTCTGAAATTTCGTATTGAGGCAACCTCTCATGTCCTCTTTCCAACACCACATGTTTGAGCAGAATTGGTTTCACTAATTGGGACTTATGAAAGTTTTCCCAAGGTTATTTCTTTCAGGACTATTCGGCATAGTGAACTTGTAAGGACTGTCATGTGTCGGTGTTTCACCTTTGGGGTCTGAAAGTTCGTGCCCTATCTAGAAAATCTTGCAAAATTTCATTTGGACCTTTGTCTCCCGAGATATAACAATTCTCCCTAGGTGTCCTAGTTAGGGATGAATCTTGGGAGAGGCTGGAACCGTGATTTGGACGAATCATATCTCCCAGAATATAGTGAATATGAGGCTGAAATTTTTACAAAGGGTGCATCAGGATTTTATATTTGGCCTGTGAAAATTTCAGCTCCTGAGTCTTCTTCAATCTCAAGATATAGAGAATTTACCAAAACTACTAGTTTTAGTATTTTAGGGGTTTTCAGGCCCGGGGGTCAAATTAGGGTTTGACTTTCCCGGAGTTTTACCCAACCAAAAATATCGACCTTCGTCTCTAGATTTCGATTTTGAGGAGGAGAGAAATCCTATGCTTGGATCACTCAAAAATTCCACTTCTATGAAAATCCCTAATTTCCCGATGCAGAAACTGAAAATGCCCAGAATTAAATTCTACTTCGACGAAAAGATGCACCCTTCAATGGAGAGTTATCCTAACCTCCTTTTGCTGATGGATTGTGGAGAGAGACCCAAAAATTAAGAAGCCCTAGCTTCTGTAGCTGCACAGTGTCTTCTTCTCAGGTTAGCTCTGATACCATGTTAGATTTTTATCAATTAGACAATATGATCTCGGATCTTATATGAGATAATAACATGCACATCAATAATCACAAGAGACAAGAGACACACAGAATTTTTCTTCTGGCAAACCATAAAGGAGAAAACCCCGCAACTTCCTTAGATATAGAATGAGCACCAATAACAAAAGTAAAATCTGGAAACATAAAGATGATCTCTAACAGCTGATCTCTCTCACTTGTGCCAACACTTGCTTTCTCACTCATGCGCCTCAGTTGAGTGAGTGAATATATGTCAAATGAGGAGCGCCTCCCTCTATCTATATTATTTCATTCACTTGACATTTAACTCAACCATGTCGGCCCCAATGTACTTGACTGGGTCAAATTCTCTATGGAGACTCTAGTGCCTCGCAACTGTGGGGACTTTGCCCCCTCACTTACAAAGGAGGGGACTTCCTCATGACTCTTAGTAGTTCTCTTAATAGGAACATCGGGGTACAATGAAATACACATGATTCTCTAGATAGGAACATCGGGGTACAATGAAATACACATAATTCTCTTGGTAGGAACATCGGGGTACAATACATAAGATATACAAGTGAATACATTCTGAAGTTACAAATACATCAACAGTGTGGAATCCCTATTCTTCAACAGAAAAACACCACTAAAAGGCATATATCAACCGAGGTGGCCAACATGGGTTAATCTTTGAATTAATTTAATTCCAATTTACCCACTTTAGAGGGTCTCCTTAGTTATATTATTATTATAATGAAAAAGGAGAATTATTTAATTAAGAAAAATAAGTAATTAGAAATAGTTTTAGGATGATACATGGTTAGGGTGATTATTAAGAAATAAGTAACTAAATAAATAAGATAAAAAAATGGAAGATCACCACGTTGATGGAGGGTGGTGAATAATAGAAAATTATTCAATCAAAAGAAATTAATTTTGCATTGGAAGGGGTGAGGTGTCACCCCACTTAGAGGTTATCAACTTAGAATAAGCTCCCATTGTTTTTTTTTTGCGGGGGGGTGGGGGAGGGGGGGTGAAGAGTAACTAAATGCTGCTAAAATGGCTCTAGAATTCCTTGACTAAAATCCTAATTTAATCTTTTTGGTTGAGTTAGACATGAGTGGTACTAAGAGGAAGTGAGTCTTTTCTTCCTTAATTTTCCTCATACATCTCTCTATTACTATACCTTGATATGATCTTGGTATTGATTACGAGCTCTTATAGCTCAAGGATTCCAAGGGGAGAAGTTCTCGCTAGATAAGGCTGTGAGGAAAACTGGTTGGTCGACAATGAGTTGGCAATATTAAAGACAATGGAGATGGAGCATACATTCAACTTTTGGATTTGGACATATGAACATGTATAATGAGATGGTTTATGGAATTTTTATATTATTGTTCATTGATTTTATTTGATTTATTTAATGTGAAAATGTCAATTAAAATGCAAATATCTTTGGTACTCACCCATGATATTTGGAAGCAAGTTTACTGTGAATTTTAGCCATAAAAGGCATAATCAAACAAGAATACAAATCAAAATGGCTTCTATGAAAATATGTGGAAGAAACTACCTTATTGGAAGTTGGGACTTCATATGAGAAGGGAGATAAATTGGAAGTTGAGACTTCATATGAGAAGGGAGATAAATTGTAGTTAATCATCAACATTTTAATTAAATTAACATTATGTTCTTAGTTGAAAGGAAATTAGTAATACGTATACCTCTTAATAAAAGCTAAAAGTAGGCTTACCGTGTGCTTGTAAAAAAAGAAAATCTATAAATGAGAATTGTTTCATTTCATGGGTATCTTTGTGGTTGTTATGAATATAATGGAACCATGTTTGTTAAAAGTTGTCCATGAGATTTAATTTATAGTAACTTAATTTTGGGTGGATTTTATTTATTGTGGTTGTAATGTTTACTTTGCATGCCATGTATTTGACAAAATGTGTAAATGGGTTTAAATATTTTAGGGTTGTTGTGTATGTCATTTCCCTTGTGTATGGATGTAGTGGTTGTTGTGCATGCCATATTTTCGTCAAAATGTATGAATACATTTTATAGTTTTCAATTTGGTTGAGTTTAAAAAAAATGTGTCCTTAGGTAAATCTGTTATGTTTTAGATCAACATCAAGGGGTATCCATAACATTTGACTATGGAACCTCTGTTTTGATTCCAAAATAATGTTTTCAATTTTGGATTTTGTGATTTGGGCAGTGTTGTAGAAAATATATTCAACCCGTGGGCTTGGTTCTATGCTTTGGAGCTATGAATTGACCAGCTTAGACTCAAATCCTCAGCTCTATCAAGCACCGAGAGGGATCAAATCTCTCGAGGTGCAAACTTCTTCTTAGGTATTGCACTCAATGAGCTATGAACTTTGGTGTGTCCTATATATAGCCATTGATTTGATTCAAACTAGAAGACACATCTTTTTATTTAAGGTCCACATATAATATTTTTATTATTAATATTTAATATTATTTATGGCCGACATATAATATTTATTATTATTTTTTATTTTGTTAAGAACAAACATTACAACATCTCCCCATACATGGTTTTAAAACCATATGCAAGGCCCTCCTAAAACCATGGGTTGTTTAGGAGGCCTTGCACATGGTTTTAAAACCATATGCAAGGCCCTTCTAAACCATGTACAATAAAACCATGGGTTGTTTAGAAGGACTTGCACATGGTTTTAAAACGATGTGCAAGGGCAACATTTTTTTGGCTAATAATTCAATTTTTATTATTTTTTTATTATTTTGATAGGTAGGAACATTACAACATCTCCCCCATATTGTGTTTTTTTCCTGACCCAGATTTTTTTTTGCGGATAATTAAATTTTTACTTTTTTATTGTTTTGTTAGGTAGGAACATTACAACATCTCCCCCATATTAGGTTGTTTTTGTGGCCCACATTTATTTTGGCCAATAATTAAAACTTTTATTTTTTATTATTTTGTTAGTAACAAAGGTTACAAGATCTCCCTCATATTAGTTTTTTTTTGTTGACATTTATTTTGGCGAATAATTAAAATTTTTATTTTTTATTATTATGTTTACATAATAATTTTTTTATTTTTGCGTCGAGAGGCACTCTATAGCCCAGTATGGGGGAGATCTTGTAACATGATGTAACGTTAGTAACATGTCGGCCAAAAATAATAGTGATAGTAAATACTATGGGAGAGATCTTGTAACATGATGTAACATTAGTAAAGTACACGTTGACAAAAAATAATAGTGATAGTGAATATTATGGGAGAGATCTTGTAACGTGATGTAAGGTTTGTAACATGTCGCCAAAAAATAATAGCGATAGTGAAAATAGTGAATATTATGGGAGAGATTTTACAACACAAAATAAAAAATAATATCACTTTCGTAACGTTATTTTTATTAATACAAAATAATTTTTCTAATAGGACAAAATAAAATAATCTAATATGGGGGAGATGTTGTAATATTCCTACCTAACAAAACAATAAAAAAGTAAAAATTTAATTATCCGTAAAAAAAATATGTGGGTCAAGAAAAAAACACAAGTGAATTATCCGCAAAAAGATGTTGGCCTTGCACATGGTTTTAAAACCATGTGCAAGACATTCTAATCAACCCATGGTTTTATTGTACATGGTTTAGGAGGCTTTGCACATGGTTTTTAAACCATGTGCAAGGCCTCGTAAACAACCCATGGTTTTATTGTACATGGTTTAGGAGGGCTTTGCAAATGGTTTTAAGACCATGTGCAAGGCCTCCTAAACAACCCATGGTTGTAGGAGGGCCTTGCATATGGTTTGAAAACCATGTGTGGGGAAATGATGCACTGTTCATTCCTAACAAAATAAAAAATAATAATAAATATTATGTGGGTCATAAATAATATTAAATATTAATAATAAAAATATAATATGTGGACCTTAAATAAAAAGATGTGTCTTTTGGTTTGAATCAAATCAATGGATACCTAAGAAGACGTTCGCACCTCCAAATATTTGATCCATCTCGGCACTTGATAGAGCCTAGGATTTGGATCTACGTTGGTACTATTATTTATAGCTGACATTTACAAGAGTAATGTTAGTAACGTTACATAACGTTATGTAACGTTACAAGATCTCCCCCATACTGGGCTATAGAGCACGCAACCAGCGTAGATCCAAATCCTAGGCTCTATCAAGCGTCGAGATGGATCAAATCTTTCGAGGTGCAAATCTCTTCTTATGTATCCATTGATTTGATGCAAACCAAAAGACACATTTTTTTATTTAAGGTCCACATATAATTTTATTATTATTAATATTTAATATTATTTATGGCTGACATATAATATTTTTTATTTTGTTAAGAATGAACATTGCATCATTTCTCCACACATGGTTTTAAAATCATATGCAAGGCCCTCCTACAATCATGGGTTGTTTAGGAGGCCTTGCACATGGTCTTAAAACCATTTGCGAGGCCCTCCTAAACCATGTACAATAAAACCATGGGTTGTTTAGGAGGCCTTGCACATGGTTTTAAAACCATGTGCAAAGCCTCCTAACCCATGTACAATAAAACCATGGGTTGTTTGGAATGCCTTGAACATAGTTTTAAAACCATGTGCAAGGCCAACATTTTTTTGCTTACTTTTTTATTGTTTTGTTAGGTAGGAAGATTACAACATCTCCCCCATATTAGATTGTTTTAGTGGCCGACATTTATTTTGGCCTATTAGAAAATTTAGTTTTATTAATAAAAATAGCGTTATGAAATTGATATTATTTTTTTATTGTGTTACAAAATCTCTCCCATAATATTCACTATCCCAAACATTTTGTGTTTTCGTAAAATTAAGTGGTTAATTGTATCTGTTACCAATTTGGTGTCTCTCTTGACAGTAACCTTAAAAATAAATTATCATTATTACTATAACAATCACTTATTTTTATAAAATTAAACCATTAATTGTATCTATTTAAAAACCACTCTACTTATGATTATACTAATTTACTTTTAAAAATGAATTTATTTAAAAAATATATTTGGCCGATGTTCAAGGAGGCAGAGTTACCAAGAATTTATGAAATATCACAAGATTCTCCAAACATAATGAGACCTTCGTGGAAAATGAATCAAGGATTGTTAATTAGTGCACTGTGAATGGTTGAAAACTAATATGAAGCTTCTTAATCCAACGACTGATGGCTCATCAGCAGATGGATTACTATTGTAATGAGATTTCGATGACAGCCAAGGACTCCACAGGTAAATGGAAAGCACACGGGCCATTTTCTGCGATCAAAATCATGGTACTGCAAGAATTTTTAAAAAGTTACACTATTAATGTTTAATTAGGTAGAATATGAATGCTTTGAGGTAGCTAAATTTATTTATGCATCCAGCGGACTAGAATTCCATTAAAAAAACTTCCAATAAACTGACCAGAAAGTCAAAATGATGACCGACTAAATTCATTTATGCATCCAGAGTCTCCATTTAAACAACACCAAATTCGAATTCCAAGATAAAAAAACATCACCAAGTTCCAACCAAAAACTTACCAGATTTTGATGGCAGGTTTAGACTTGAGTTCACACGGGCTCTACTCTCCATGTTACAAGATGGGTAGATTTTCTTATCAAAAACAGGAACTAGAACCCTATATCAACAGGAAGTTTTGGAAAAGCCGTGTTGAAGTCACATGAAAGGGAGTGTCTCACATGCTCGTTACCTGCCTTGGGATTTATTGCCGTGTTCAATTCAACCGACGTCAGACGCTTCGTGGATGACCATTTCCACATGAGCATCACCCACAGTTGTTCACATACACAGGCCATGCCCGAACTGCTTTGATCGAAAAACAAGGCCTCTCTCCAAACATTTTTAGACATTTCATCATATTTCCACACTGAATTCTGGCCCTTCTGTGAAACATACAATTTATTTCCCACAACTTCCACGACTGGACTCTGATAATAAATATTATTATTAATATATAGTTTCTCGAACAGGGACCATCTTCCCGTTTTTGGATCGAAACACTGTAGCATTGTGACGCCGCGGCCATGGCCATCGCCATTGTCACTAATAATTCGGAAGCTTCCCATAATGTAAAATTTTCCATTCATGGCGAGTCCTTGACAGAACTCCTCTGCCTCCTCCATCGATGGGAGTTCCTCCCAGCGCTGCTTCTCCATGTCGAATCTTTCAGCACTGCAGAGAGGTTGGTCTCGATCCTTAGACCTCCAGCCGCCTGCTGCGTATATGAAGCCGCCAAGTACTACCCATCCATAACACTCCCGATTTATTTCAGTCATCGGTGACATTATCCTCCTCATAGTAATTGTGTTGTCGCCATCAGATGTAACTTTACTCTGCAACCAATACAGGTGCTGCATCTCTCGCCCATAGCTTACTATGCAGGGTTTCCCCGTTATGAGAAAGTCAGCTTTGCTTGGGATGATCGTTTTTAAGCCATAGAACCGTTTACAACTTACAACTTCTCCTGTTTTGATATTTAGAGATCGAATCACTGAAGCAAGCCTGCGGTAGCGCTCTATTGTCTGTGCCCAGTAAATCGAACAGATCCATACACTACCGAATTTCTTTCTCCATACAGGTTGCCTGTTCTCTCCAAGAAATTTATTGGCGATAAAGCTTCGCTGTTGGCTTCACATGGCTTCAGTTCTTTGAAGTGGCAATTCTTTGGGTGGCAATTCACATGGATTCATTCATAAATACTAGGATGGCACTGTAAATAAGGAGATCATTGTCGGTTACAAGATCTCTCCCATAATATTCACTTTCATTATTATTTTTTGCCTACATGTTAGTAAAGTTACATCACGTTACAAGATCTCTCCCATAATATTCACTTTCACTATTATTTTTGGCCTACATGTTAGTAACGTTACATCACGTGACAAGATCTCCCCCATAATATTCACTTTCACTATTATTTTTTGCCGACATGTTAGTAACGTTACATAACGTTACATCACGTGACAAGATCTCCCCCATAATATTCACTTTCACTATTATTTTTTGCCGACATGTTAGTAACGTTACATAACGTTACATCACGTGACAAGATCTCCCCCATACTGGGCTATAGAGCGCCTCTCGGCGCAACAAGCTTCATGGTCAACATGTAATACCAACGTAGATCCAAATCCTAGGCTCTATCAAGCACCGAGATGCCATCAAATGTCTCGAGATGGAAACCTCTTTTTAGGTATCCATTGATTTGATTCAAACCAAAAGACAATT
>LPNX011048009.1:7690-26661 GCA_001517045.1 Pseudotsuga menziesii | reverse complement strand
TAGTTGTAGCTTTTGGATTCATAATGCAAGGATTATGTTGTATCTTGGGTTGGGAGATTGAATTAGAATGGGTTAGTTACTAGGATTTAGTGCACTTAAAATGATATCAAATGAGAGAATAAAACTCAATATTAAAAGTTATGTCTTGAAAGTGAAATGCTTGTTTAAGTTAACAACTTTGTTTAGTGTCCATTGACTCTCAAAGCCATGCATGCAATTTCTATAAACCAATGAACATGTGATAGAAGCTTAATTAATTAATGCTCTTGTGGCATATGTTGTAGTTTATGCTAAAGATTCAACAAGTGGATTCTATTGAGTAGAGGAGTAAGAGATGGTCATTTGAAGTGATTGAATTGACTAACCAAGACATTAAGTTTATGTGTTCACTAATTTCTTCAATCAAGAGAAAATGAATTTTATGGTTGACAAGTTTTGTGTAAGTCTTAAAACCTTTTTAAGGATTTGGTTTGGGACTCTCGAACTAGTAGCCAATGTTAGATAGAGTTTTGATATGAATATGGAAATGGTTAATGATATCTTCCCCTTGACTTGTGATCAAATGTGTTCTTAGGATTAATCTTAAGGAAAATTTTATCTCTTATTTCTTATGTTGAATTCGTTTTTTGAAATTGATGGAATGTATATGTCAATTGATAAGCTAGGCTTCATGGTGATATAATTATCTTATGCCTTGTATGAATATGATCTGTTAGTCACAATAGAAAAATAAAACTAACCCTATGTTGATGCACCATGAACAACATCAAACCAAACCATGAATTGCAAGAGGGTGCACCACCATTGGGGTGGCATCTCTCCAACATGGTGGGGGGAGACTGCTCTTCTATTGAGTGCATAAAAGAGTACATAGGCTACAGATAGCCTATGCACCTGAGGGTAAAAAACGTGCTTCGAGTGTGCTTGAGGCAAGCTTAAGCACAACCATGAGGACTCTAGCTCGAAACATAGTGCAACCTTATCCTATAGGAGGTCCTCTAACAATTGTATTGTAATTTGATTGTTGCATTATACTATGATGTTATTGCTAACCATTAATTACACCTTGAAATCAAGGATCACTTTATTCATACACATTAATACACAAGGTTGTACATAGAGCTCGACTCCACCCTTGAATCTCAAGTGCGCAAAAGGAGACTTCTACCCTCTTTTACGTCAATAAAATTTCAGCCCAAAGGCGCCCTTCTTTGCTCCATGTGGAGAGCCTAAGAGTTAGTGAAGGAGATGAGTCAAATGGGCAAGAGGAATAAGGAATTAAAACACACATTTAAAACCCCAATGACCTCAACATGTTTAGGGAGCATGTGGACATTATTGTACGCTACATCGACTTGTCCACATAGCCAATTGTAGCCAACTAGGAGTGCCCCACCATTAGAGGATCAATGTGCATATTTAAAACCCGATAACCTCAACAAAGTGAGGAATATGCATGAACGTTGCCATACAAGACGTCGACTTGTCCATATGTCCAATTGAAGCCGGTTAGAAAGGGCGCAACACACTGGTATCCCTTCCTTACCCTAGTATGAAAATGATATGGATGAGGTTTTTTCCAAGAATAAATGATAGGGGCAATCTCTTCATGGAAACCAAGAATGGAATCAAAATATGGCAGAGGAACTTTGTTTCATGTGGCATTGGAATAAACCAACATAGATCCAAATCTTAGGCTCTATCAAGGGTTGAGAGGGATCAAAGCACTCGAGGTGCAAACCTCTCTTCAATATTTCACTCAATGAACTATCATCTTTGGTGTGTCCTATATATAGCCATTGCTTTGATTCAAACTAAAAGACACATTTTTTTATTTAAGGTGGACATTTAATATTTTTATTATTAATTTTTAATATTATTTATGGTGGACATATAATTTTTATTTTTATTTTTTTAGTAACCAACATTACAACATCTCCCCCATACATGGTTTTAAAACCATGTGCAAGGCCCTCCTAAAACCATGGGTTGTTTAGGAGACCTTGCACATGGTCTTAAATCCATTTGCAAGGCCCTCCTACACCATGTACAATAAAACCATGGGTTGTTTAGAGGCATTGCACATGGTTTTAAAACCATTTGCAAGGCCCTTCAAAACCATGTACAATAAAACCATGGGTTGTTTAGGAGACCTTGCACATGGTTTTAAAACAATGTGCAAAGCCCACATTTTTTTGGGATAATTCAATTTTTTATTTTTTATTATTTTGTTAGGTAGGAACATTACAACATCTCCCCCATGTTGTTTTTCTCACCAACATTTTTTGGGGGGAAATTAAATTTTTAATTTTTTGTTGTTTTGTTAGGTAGGAACACTACAACATCTCCCCCCATATTAGGTAGGAACATTACAACATCTCCCCATATTAGGTTGTTTTTGTGGTGAACATGTATTTTGGCGGATAATTAGAACTTTTATTTTTTATTATTTTATTAGTAAAGAACCTACAACATCTCTCTCGGACCAAAATTCTACATATCGACTACAAGATGTCCCTCGTACCGGGCTGTAGAACATCTCTAGGCGCAATAATATCTATAAGAACGAGCATAAGCCTCTAATGGGAAGGCTATTATCATCACTGCAAAATTCAGGCCTCGTACTGACTTCTTCAAGCTCGTACTGACTTTTCTTCCAAAAACCGTAGCCTGATTTGTCCGCGCCTGGTGTCGTTTGCTTGTGTTCTGTTGGAGTTAACAGGGCGGCCCATTTCGCCAAAATTCCTACTTGTCAGTTGGGCAGTTCACCGTTCCCCACAGGAGGGGTTCGAAATCTGCACCTCGAATTATCGGGTATATGTGTCGGCAGCAGGTAAGGTGTTTCTTTATGCCATTCGTTCTTTTAATCCTTCAATGGGGCAATTGTGGGTATTTCAATGATTTAATTCCTTATGTTTTGTCCCAAATTTTTATTCTTGTCAAATTGGTACCCTAATTTGTGGTGCAAGTAAAATTAGCTCATAGGATTTGAAATGGTGACCACGAATTAGGGTACTTCCAGTTGTGGTAGAAATGATAGATGGCCAGTCTGTCCATGGCCAGAGATGCACGTTTTTTTATGCAGACTGTACACATTCAAGACCTTACTGGATTGACCAGCACAACCCACGTCTTAGGGAATGCCCACTTGGAATGTAAACTGTAGATGGCCTTTTTGCTTCTACATTAGATTGACGGTGTGGGTTTGACCCTTTGTTAGAACGTAAGGTTCTCATAGGTTTTACCTGAGTATCAATTTGCGGCTCTAGCTTTGCTTGTTTTGAGTGGAAGTGACCCTCTGGATTTGAACAAGCAACTGCTTAGTTGGTATGTAAGTGAAGTCTATGTTGTATGCTCAACTGGAATTGATCCCTGGAAGATAAGTTGCAATACATGGTTCTCAGAAACCTGACCACGAGATCCGTTTTTCATACTGGTTACCATTTCCTTTTGACCTTAGATAAGTACATTTCTAATCAATGCTTTTCGACCTTACATCAGTACATTTCTAATCAACGCAGATGGGTCGGTTAACACCAGTTTCTGCACGTTATTCTACATTGGCGACCATTGTGAGACAATGGTGGCCTCAAAAGTTTGCCACTCAGGAATTTGGCATTGAGGTCTTTGGGTTGACATTACAAGATCATTCCTTACTCTGATACTGTCATCACTTGGAGGTGCTTGTGCGCTTTGTGGCCCCCTTCCTTGTGATAATTGTCTTTCGCTTTGAGCTGCAAATCTCACTCCAGTTGACTGAACAGCATCCTCCGTCACTTTGGTACTGTCATTATTTATGGTACTTTCATTGCTAAGAAGTGTATGCTTTGTGCCCCCTTGTGATAATTGTCTATGTCACGCCCTTCCTTAGAGGTGCCTGTGTGCTTTGTTGTCCCCGTGTATATGTCATGCCCTCTTAATTGCTAACTTCATAAAATTCAAATGCTATACCCCTTCGTTGAGATTTAATTGTCTTTGCCTTTGAGGTTTGTCTTTGTCAAGCCCTCTTAATTGCAAACTTCATAAAATTCAAATGGTATACCCCTTTGTTTGAGAATTTAATTGTCTTTGCCTTTGAGGTTTAGAGGTGCCTCACTGCTGTTGTGATAATTGTCTTTGTGATGCTTCTTAATTGCAAACTCAAGAAAATTCAAAATGTCGCACCTTTATGGTAATTTGATAACATATGGGTTTTATTTTCAAATAAAAAATAACTATTCTTTGATATTCATAATGAATCAAAAGTAACTTGTACAAAAATGTGATATGAGTATCATATCAGAGCTGAGAGAGAGAGCTGCATACATTTCATTATGAAGGTCGTTCTCAGAAAGGAGATCAAACAAAGCCAATCTCTCATAGGAGACCCACCCAACATATCTACAGTAAGAACATAAAGAACCCAACCAGCTTATCCAAGGAAGCACGAGGTGTGAGTGAGAAAACTCCAATCCCTAAGGGACATGAAACTGGAGAACAATCGAAAAGAAGAAAGAATAAAAAGAGTCCCCAACTCCAAAAGATATGAGCGGGCCAAAATGCTCAAAAAATCGCTTAAAAAAGCTGTATAAGGCCTTCCCCTATAGTTTCTCCTTCTAAATGTTCTGAGAAGGAGAGAAAGCCAGCCCTTAAAGAAAGTGAGGGCCAGCCCAGCCAGCACTCTTATTGTGCTCTCTGTAGATATGGCTGAAGTCAAGAGCGAAAAAAATAGATTTAGTGTCTTTTATGTGGTCACACCAATAATCCAAGTTCAAAGCTGAAAGCGCTGCCTTTGAATTTGCCCACTTAATAACCACAGAAGAATCTCCTTTGAATTTGCCCACTTAATAACCACAGAAGAATCTCCGCAAACATGAAAGGAAAGCATACCCATAAAAGAAGCCATGAACAAAAGAGCCCAGAGGGCCAGCAGATCGGCTCTAATGTTGGCGATGGGGTCGCATCCCAATTTGAAAAAAAAGAAGTGTGTCTAATTAAGAGCAAGTGAAAAACCGGCTCGACCACCATTCGAGGAGACAGCTGCCCCGTCTAAAAAACCAGAGGGATAACCTATATGTGTTGGTGAACAAGTTCATATAACTTGCAATTGTGACCATTGGTTAGGTTTTTCAACTCTACATCCTGGGCATCTTTTGTGTTTTCAACGGAAATGATTCTGAGATTTTGTGTCTTAGCTACCTGCTCATTTTTTCCAGGTGATAATTTTGATCAATGGACAGGTTTAGTTTGAAGTTCATGCATTGGCAGAATTTGATAATTTGAAATAAATAGGTGGCTTTTGAATATTTGGGTCCTTGTAATCTTTAATATTGGTGTATGCGATAGTAACATCAATCATGGTTTTTCTATTTCATTTTTTTGGAAGGCTTCACTAGAATAGGCTGTTAGAGATGAGTAGTGATTTGGGTATCGAATTGTGCGATGACGACGACACAGTTGACATGACAATAAGTCGAAGATGAGAGCATTTTTGTTGGGTATTGTATCAGATTACTTCTCTGGGTCTGATAAATGTGCTTCCTGTATCACTTGTCATGTCAGATAATTAATCGCTGGCAGACCGCTTTTTGTTCAGGATTTAGTGTGAAAAAGTAGTTTCGGTACCAAAACGCAGTGAGACAAGATGCTGGGTCTGATACAGATTCCAGGTCAGGTGTTTGGTGAAGCTGGAGGACAGCAGGCTGATTTGGCGCAACAGAATGGGAGCAGTTTATGTTCACAAGCATCAAATCAGGGAGTTACACGAAGGTCATGGTATATGGAGTTTACCGACACTGATATATATATCAACTGCGGCAATATATCACAGAGAAGATGTAAGTTTTGAAAAGGTCTTATAATCCTGGTTCTTTACAGCAGCAGCATCCAAGTTCAATTAAAAAGTTAAAGTTTGCCCTTTTAATGTAATTTTTTTCGGTTTATAAAAGTTCCGAGTGTTTGAGCCAAGAAAATCAATTATGTTTCTTGTAGAGAGTTTGGTTAACCAACAAGCAGTTGTAAACGTAATCATGCACCACAGCTGCTAGTAGCTACTGCAAAACCCAGTACTTTAATATGACATTTTATTTAATAGTATGCTTGGTTGAATAATGTTTGTCCGTGTCCAATAAATCATTGTGTTTTACTCAGTTTCATGGACCAAAGCGTGTATGGTACAATTTACAGTCAGGAACTTTCTTGTATGCTTCCCTTGTTTTGTGTGAGAGCCAAACAAGTTTGGTTTTCGGGGATGAATGCTCTGCACAACACTTCTGATCTGCTTGATTTCTAGATGTGATAAATGCAGCGAGTAGAGTCCATTATTATATGATAATGTCTTTTTCGCCAATGCCTTTCGATTCTCTAAATTTTCTCTTGAAAGGGTAGCGTCGTAAGTACATTTCAGTTCATCAGGTTTATTTTTATTTTTATTTGTCTTGACAGCTTGCATGTATTTCGTGGACCGATTTCTTTAGAATGGCAACAGCGGCTGCCCAACCTTGTGAGGCGCTTGGAGAAAGCTCTATTCCAGGAGGCTACTTCAAAGGTATAGAATACTTGTAAATGCATTGATTGAGGGTTTGCTCATTATTCAACTGAAATTTTTGGCAATTCTACGCTTAGTTATTTTACAGCTAGACAAATATTCTGCATGAGCCAATAAGTATTGATGCTGGTTTGCTATCCTATCTACCTATGTTTGAAATTGAGATTGAAAGTATCCTTTTAGTTCTTGGAGCAAATCTCTATCTACCGAACTAAAAGTTATTAAATTGTTGAACTGTATTTTGTGACATTCTTTTGAATTATGTTATCAGGAAGAATACATGAACTTAAATACTTTGGAGCGGCGTTTGACCTCTTTGATGCAACGGTTTCAACGTAATCGTAACCAGAATGTCAGTCATCACGATCATCATGTTGGACCAATGATACTAACTCCAGAATTGCAACAAAGTGGAAATGCAAGTGCAATGATTCCTGCACCAGGTACTGATATTTCTACGGTTAATGGTCATGGCACAAGCAATATGGTCCCCAACACAGTTGGCATGTGAAATATGCTACCAAATAGTAATTTAAATGTTGGCATGTGAAACATGCCACCAAATAGTGATTTAAATACGTTAGTTGCACTGAGAGGGGTGCATTCTACAACTTAGTATGCATGGAATTATGTTATTCTAAGTCAGTGGTATTGTGGAATTCCAGGTCAGGTGTTTGGTGAAGCTGGAGGACAGCAGGCTGACTTGCCGCAACAGAATGGGAGCAATTTATCTTCACAAGCATCAAATCTGGGAGGTACACGAAGGTCATGGCATATGGAGTTTACGGACACTGATATATATCAACTGCGGCAATATATCACAGACAAGATGTAAGTTTTGAAAAGGCCTTATAATCCTGATTCTTTACAGCAGCAGCATCCAAGTTTTATTAAAAAGCTAAAGTTTGCCTTTTTTATGTAATTTTTTTCGGTATATAAAAGTTCTGAGTGTTTGAGTCAATTGGGTTAGCCAAAACCAAGTCGACTAAACTTGAGTTTAGGCCTTAGTCGATATTATAATTTAATTTTCACTTTTCACGTCGATCACTTTTTCTTTTTACTTGTCCGTTAAACTTGTCTATCTCCTGACTAGACAAGTTTATAAATTTTAGTCAGTGTTACTCGACTAAATTCACTTCGACTTACTTGTCACTTCGACCAAGTCGGTTGATTTCTTGTCTTGGACCAAGTAGGCTGACTCAACCCACCACTTGATTCACTTTGGTCGAAATCTACAGTGTATGTTTCTTAGTCTAAACACTTCAGAAATTACAAATGCTTTTCACCTGTGAGTAAGATGAAGTAAAAATGGACACATTAACAAATCCAAAGAACTTATAAAAACATATGCCCAAATATATAGGAAGAATTGAGTACCAATGTGCCGTAAAACCTAAACTTTCACCCGGTGAGAAATTTATGGGTTCTTTTATTTTTCACTTTAATTCTAAAAGACATTTATAGAAGTAAATCTGGGACTGTAATAACTATCTACCTAACAACATAGCTTCAGAAATAAATTCTACAGAGTCAGCTGGAAGTCAAATACAGATCTGCAAGTAATTACATTTTTCCAACATATTTCATGTAGAGAATTTAGTTAACCATCAAGTAGTTGTAGTCATGCACCACAGCTGCTAGTAGCTACTGCAAAACCCATACTTTAGTATGACATTTTATTTAATAGTATGCTTGGTTGAATAATGTTTGTCGCTGTCCAATAAATCATTGTGTTTTACTCAGTTTCATGGACCAAAGCGTGTATGGTACTATTTACAGTCAGGAACTTTCTTGTATGCTTTCCTTGTTTTGTGTGAGAGCCAAACAATATTGGTTTTCGGGGATGAATGCTCTGCACAACACTTCTGATCTGCTTGATTTCTAGATGTGATAAATGCAGGGAGTGGAGTCCATTATTATATGATAACTTTTTTCGCCAATGTCTTTGGATTCTCTAAATTTTCTCAAGAAAGGGTAGCGTCGTAAGTACATTTCAGTTCATCTGGTTTATTTTTATTTTTATTTGTCTTGTCAGCTTGCATGTATTTCGTGGACCGATTTCTTTAGAATGGCAACAGCGGCTACCCAACCTTGTGAGGCGCTTGGATGAAGCTCTATTCATGGAGGCTGCTTCAAAGGTATAGAATAATTGGAAGCCATTTTGTAAATGCGTTGATTGAGGGTTTGTTCAGTATTCAGCTGAATTTTTTTCCAATTCTAGGTTTAGTCATCATTTTACAGCTAGACAAATATTCTGTATGAGCCAATAAGTATTTATGCTGGTTTGCTGTCATCTCTATCTATATTTGAAATTGAGATTGAGAGTATCCAGTTTTTTAGTTCTTGAACCAAATCTCTATCAACCGAACTAAAAGTTATTAAATTGCTGAAATGTAGTTTGTGACATTCATTTGAATTATGTTATCAGGAAGAATACATTAACTTAAATACTTTGGAGCGGCGTTTAACCTCTTTGATGCAACGGTTTCAACGTAATCGTAACCAGAATGTCAGTCATCGCGATCCTCGTGTTGGAACAATGATACTAACTCCAGAATTGCAACAAAGTGGAAATGCAAGTGCAATGATTCCTGCGCCAGGTACTGATATTTCTACGGTTAATGGTCACGGCACAGGCAATATGGTCCCCAACACAGTTGGCATGTGAAACATGCTACCGAATAGTAATTTAAATGTTGGCATGTGAAATACTGATTTAAATACGTTAATTGTACTGAGAGATGCATTCTACAAGTTAGTATTGATCAGGGAATTATGTTATTAAGCCAGTTGTATTGATGGAATTATGTTATTCAGGCCTGTAATACTGATATTGGCATATATTTACTCAATAATAGGTTGTATAATAGGTTGTAGTATTGGTGGGATTGTCATGGCATGTTTGTTTGAATGATGTCAGCATATTTACCCAATATAACATGTTGTACAAAGTAAAAAATGTTGGCATAATAAATCTGATATGGGCTAAAATAATTTTCTATCTAGAGAGAAGTGGATTTTTAAAAAAAATTTCTAAGTGGCATTTGTTGATTGGATAACCTAAGAAATTTTTGAGTGTACCTCTTGGTGGATTTTTTTAATCAATAACTTCATGTTGCCTGTGGGTAAACTTATCAAACATAAATCTACCGTCTTCCTTCTCACCTTTTTCCTTTAAATCTATGTTCAAATGCATCTGAAGTGGCAACTCTTTTAGGATAGGGCTTATACATTTCTTTTACAAATTCATGAACATTTTATTTTAAGAGAATTGTATGAGATGTCATAATTGAGATTAGTGTCACCAATGGTGAAATAAAAAAGAACTAGTTAAGGGAAGTTTGTTGGATAAAATTTTTGAAACACTAAAGTGTCTAGTGAAATAAATTGAGGAAAGAAATTAAAGTTTTGCTCAAATGTTACTTGTGGAGACTTATTATCTCCAACTTATTCATTGTGGAAGTTTTTTTTTTTTAAATGATTCGAGATTTTTTTTTTGGATTTAGGTGAGAAGATAATCTTGGTAGGTCTAGATTTCTTGATATTTCAATGTGGAATCATGAGATGCTATATTTCCTTGAAAATTTTTACTTCTTGATATTTCAATGTGGAATCATGAGATGATAAATTTCCTTGAAAATTTTTACTCACTGGTAAAAAGCACTTTAGCAAGGTTTTCAATTAATGAGGAATTGAACCATGCTCCTCATTTTAGTCATTAGGTAGCACAAAGAGTAAATTCCTTAAAGTTGATAGGATTATCTAATATAACTTAGTCTAATCTATTCAAGTTGTCACAACTCCTTTCCAAGTAAAGCTTCCCTATGTATTTGTAAAGGGTAGAGTTGCAAGAATCCCTATGTATTTTTCTCTTCCTAGACTTCTCCTGTTGCACCTAACAAGAGGTAACCTGATGTCAAGCATCTAAGTTTTGAAGCCTCCTTCTAATAATAAGCAACCATGGCCTTCTTCAAGTAAGCCATAGCAAGTGAGCCTGAGCCATAGAAAGTTTCAAAGGCGAGATTCACTGAAGTAGCACAAAGACGGGAGATAGCCATTTACAGAGTCCTCATGTGTTTTGTGTCTAGTGTTGACACCATGAGACTCTTTTCTCTTCTAGAGTACTCATGTGTTTTGTGTCTAGTTGGGGGGAATGAAGACTGTCATAAACAAGTGAGCCTGTGAAAAGTTATGTTCTATTGAGATCTAGAGTTGGTGGTCATCCTAAAACCAACGGTATCAAGAGCACCTTCATTTAGCAGAAGAGAGTGCAAGCTTCTAGCTAACTTACGTGGAAAAAGATTGTCAATCTGCAAATGTTCAACAAGTGGTAGATGCTCACTTCTTGTTTCAGTTATCGAGATGGTTTGTGGTCAACGTAAAACCACCAATTCAACAGAAGACTTCATCCTCCTATTACTTCCGCTAGAGAACCTTTGAGCCTTCGTGCCAAGTTCTAGATGAAACCTTTGAGCCTGAGTGCCAAGTTGGACAGTTGGTGGTTGGTGGTCAGCGTTAAACCACCCACATAGTAGAATATTACAACTTCTACTAGCGCCATTGGTTGGTGGTCAGCCCAAAACCACCCCTTCATAGAGCTCTTGTATTTAGTAGAAGATAGTGCAAGTTTATGCTAACATGCTTGGCAAAATTGGTTTGTCAATCCTTTTATTAAGCTCTCCTCTTCCTTTTTCTTGGAATCATATTCACCCTTTGGATTCAAGGGGGGAATTGTTGGATAAGTAAACCTAGGTGTTAGGACTATTGTGCACCATTCACGTGCAAAGAATACCATAAGTCTAAGGGAGACCAAGAGTCACCCGGGAGTCCAAGAGACCTCTCGAAATATGAAAACCAAGAGTCATCTCATACAATATAATGTACATTTGTGAATGAGAATAGTGTGTTTTCACACATATTTTCATGCTTTTGTGTAGTTATTCCTTTTCCTAAATTGGCTTTGTATTTGCCAATATTTTATTTGCCTTAATGGACTCTTTACACTATCAAATAAATTTTGGGTCCAAGAACTTATGGTTAACATAAATTCCAACTTGGAGACAATTCTTAAATTATTCCTAATAACTTGTAGTAATGATACAAGAGTAGGTATCCACATTTTTGAAAAGATAAGCTTATAATAGTCTCTCTAGGACCACTTTTTCTTACAAAGCTTGGGAACTACATGTGCAAAATATAGGTTGGTTATGAGTGTGTGCATAGGTTTAAAATAAGGATTATGTTTGTAGTGAAACAAAACATATGAAAATGCAAGACCATGTGACAAAGCTGCAGTTGGATGTCCAACATACACACGCATGCACCTACAGGTGCACACACACATTGTGGAGTTCCATTCAAAATGTTAGAAGAACATTGGATGATAATTTTGACCATATTTGTAACCTACAAGTCAACCTATTTAATAGAAGTCGAAAAACTAGATGAAGATGTGGTCAAAGATGCTTTTTAGTTCAATATGCCAATAAGAATTAAGGTTGATATTGGTGTTGAAATAATGGTGTAGAAGGCCTTTTTGTCTAGTATTTGTAGTTGACATTACAATTGATGATATTGTTGAATTACTAGTTGAAAATCATTTATTTTCTTGTAGTGTTTAAGTTGAAGTACAAGTTGACAAAGGAACTATCAAGATGTGTGTTTCTTGGTTGAAATTTATTTCAACTTAGTTATACTGTAATATATTGGTCAATTTTTGTATTAAAAAAATTCTTGTTCTTGAGCTCATGTAAGATCTTGGACCCGATCATAGGTCATATGCTCATCCCTAGCTAAAGGCATGGTACTAGGCTATGCTTAAGTGGGGAGAGTCCTAGTGCAAAGCTCATATGCTCATCCCTAGCTCAAGGCATGGTACTAGGCTATGTTTAAGTAGGGAGAGCCCTAGTGCAAAGCTCAAGTATTGCGATCCCAATCTTGAACTCTATGAAGGTTGTAGTCTTGAGTTCCTATCAAGCAAGGGACTTGGTCTTGAGATCTATGGTAATGAACAAATAAATTTAAAATAGAAAATAAAATCATTTTTGCAAAAGAAAAAAGAGAAACATTAAACATTAAAGAGAATTTAAGAGTTCCAAACAAATATAATAAAAATTAAAGAGAATTTAAGAATCCCAAACAAATATAATAAAAATCATGTCAGGTCCTTTTGAGTGATGTCATCAATAAACAAATAACATAATATCTCTACGTTTATTGCCATGTTGATCATAAACACAAATAATAATAATAAAATTGCTATTAAGTTATGAGAGGATGCAGAGGTTTATGATGTACATCTAAAGCCATGTATTGGTATAAATTTCAATGCACTATGCTTAAGTTAAAACAAAATGCTTCATAAATTAATACATTGTTTTGTAACCATATCTCACATAAAGCCCTGAGGGGTACCTTAGTTGGTTGGAATTTGAATCCAAAGGCCATTTGATATTGAGGTTGGAGGTTCAATTCTCACGAATCCAACTCTCTGGGTCTGCCCCTTTAGAATTATTACTATGGTACATAGGCTAAAGTAGTCTTTAAGTAGGTACACTCCAGGTCAATACTAAGGATACATCTTCCTTCAACTAAGAGCTATTTCTTTGCCATCTAACCCAATTTTGACCCCATTGTTACAAACTTTTCTCCCAATGACATGCATAGATTATGAAAGTGATAAAATAAAAGAGATGTCATCACATGGTATAGATGTGACCCATATAAAAGAGTTGTATCAACACACATTTTTCTTTAATTTTTTTAATGAGTGATGCCACCCATGATGGGCTAAAGTAGTCCTTAAGTAGGTACACTTTAGGTCAATACTAAGGATAAATCTTCCTTAAACTAAGAGCTATTTCATTGCCATCTAACCTAATTTTGACCCCATTGTTACCAATTTTTCTCCCAATGATATTCATAAGCATCCTTCAATGATTTGTAGGATGAGAAGGGATTCTTGTATATTGAAAATTGTGTCAATGTATCATTTCATGATAGCTTCTATTTTGAAATTGATCATATTTAATTGTTCTCTCTCCACTTATATTCAAATCCCATTTTGTGACATGTTTATTCTTTATGAGTCAATTGTTGATGAGACATATATAATCTATTCATGAGTTGTTGATTTATCCTTCTAAGATTTACCTCGGATACTATTATTTGAAGAAAGAAAAAATGCCAAAAAGATCCCTTTACGTGGAAATAAGAAAAAGCTTATATCTATTTGGATTAATTAACCAATCGATAGCTTGGACTCTTGATTAATTAATTGATTCTTTCTTCATTAACGTTTCATTAGGAGACCCTTGTGTAGAAACATAATTATTTGGGAATGTTTATTTACAATTACTCTACACCATTTGGAGAGGAAGAAATAAGGAAACTGATGGGACAAGTATGAGAATTGTATGATATGAGATGTCAAAATAGTCATAGACTAGGGTCACCAATGGTCGAATAGAAACTAATATATTTTTGAAGATTCTAGGGTTTATCGTGGAGACCATCACGCAAAGTGTCTAGAAAATTTCAGCACAATATATTACCTGGAAAAAGAAAGAAACTTTTATATATATATATATATGATTAATTAACCAATAGATAGCTTCGACACTTCCTTCATCAATTCATTGAGCTATTCTTGAACGTTAGTTGAAGCTCAGGCTTCCAAAATTGGCGTTGTAGCCTCCCCCATTTGTTATGGGTGACAACAAGAAGCCCTGCAAGAAGAAACACAGATGTTGCTTGGGAGAATCAATAATGCATATGAGAAGAAGGCTCAAAACAAGAAGCGTGTTGCTGTTGTTGCTCGTGAGCATTATTTCTGAAATCGATCACCTGAGCACAACCACGGGGCCAATTATTCGCGTTGGAAGCGACCAGCAATGAACGTAACTGTCGACCACTGCAACCGATTGCAAAGAAATGTTGTCATTATTGCAAAGAAATGTTTATTTTAAGTAAAGGATTAAAGAACATGATGTTGTTCATTATCGTAGGAAGAGGATGCAAGAAAAAACTAAAAAACTCAAGAGCTGAAAATGCAAAAGATAGAAAATATAATGAGTTGCTGTTCAGAATTTTATTAGCAAAAAAAAAAAACTACAAGTGTGCCTTATGCAGCTATGAAATGATCTATTTATAGCAAATTTGCAACAGATGTTTTACTGTTCAAATTTCTGCTGGAGGGTGAATTTCATTAATTGTTAAACTGCTAGGTGATTGATGGGTTGATGGGTGGCTGGGTGGTGGTTGATGGACGGGGCGGCTGCTTGTCCATAGTCAGCGCTGTCAAGCCTACTTTTCAACACTCTCCCTTAAGCTTGACTTCTCAATGATGCCCAAACCTTTCCTTAGATGTTCAAATTTGTGTTTTGCCAATGGCTTGGTGAAGATATCTATAGATTGATCTTCAGACTTGCAAAATTCAAGATATATTTCACTATTGTTGGTAAGTTCTCGGATGAAATGATATCTAGTATCAATGTGCTTGCTCCTTTTGTGAAAAACTTGATTTTTTGATAGATTTATTGTTGAATTATTATCACAATAAATTTTTGTTTCTCCTTTTTGATCTTGCATCAAATTTGTCATTATCCGTCTTATCCACAGTGCTTGACATGCTGCTGGTGTTGCTGCTACATATTCTGCTTCTGTAATTGAAACAATAACAATAGGTTGTTTTGAGAAGCCCATGCAATCGCTTGTGAACCAAGATGGAAAATATACCCATATGTGCTTTTACTATCATCAATGCTATGTGCAAAATCACTATCTATGTACCCAACTAGAATGTAATCATTTGATTTTGAATATAGGATGCCATAATCTCTTGTTCCACTAATATATCTTAAAATCCTTTTCCATGTCTGCCAATGTGAATCCATTGGTGTTTCCATGAACCTTGGAATCAAACTGACTACATACATAATGTCAGGCCTTGTTGCTGTCAAATACATCAATTTGACTACTAATCTTTTGAAAAAACTTAGATATACTTTTGTACCATTTTCTTCTTTGCTCAATTTCAATCCTGTTGCTACAGGTGTAGATGCTGGATTGCAATTCAACATCTTGAACCTTTTCAAGACAACCTTTGCATATTTTTCTTGACAAATGAAAATTCCATCATTTGTTTGACTTACTTCTATGACCAAGAAATATTTCATTAAGCCCAAATCTGTCATCTCAAATTCCTTTTTCATTGTTGATTTAAACAACTCATTTGAAAAGTTTCCAGTAAATATCAAATCATCAACATATAGGCATACAATTAAGACCTTACCTTGATTATTTATCTTGATGTAAGGAGTTGGCTCACTACTGCATTTGCTAAAACAATGGCTATGGAAATATGAGTCAATGCGGCTATACCATGCTCTTGGAGCTTGTTTGAGACCATACAAATCCTTTTTCAATCTATAAAATTTATGTTCATGACCCAATATCTGATAACATGGTGGTTGCTACACATATACTTTTTCTTGTAATATCCCATTCAAAAAGGCTGATTTGACATCCATTTGATAAACTTTCTATTTATGATGCCTTGTTATTGCTAACACTGTTCTTATTGTATCTAATCTAGCTATTAGAGAAAAAGTCTCATTCAAAGAGCTCTTATATTTAGTAGAACATAGTGCATGTTTCTCCTAAAATGCTTGGAAAAATTGGTTTATCAAGCCTTTTATTAAGCTCCCCTCTTCTTTTTTCTTGGATCATATACACCCATTGGATTCAAGGGGGGGATTGTTGGATATGTAAACCTAGGTGTTAGGACTATTGTGCACCAATCATGTGCAAAGATTACCATAAGTCTAAGGGAGACCCAGAGTCACCTGGGAGTCCAAGAGACCTCTCGAAATATGAAAACCAAGAGTCATCTCATACAATATAATGTACATTTGTGAATGAGATTAGTGTGTTTTCACACATTTTTATGCTTTTGTGTAGTTATTCCTTTGCCTAAATTGGCTTTGTGTTTTCCAATATTTTATTTGCCCAATGGACTCCTTACACTATCAAATAAATTTTGGGTCCAAGAACTTATGGTTAACATAAATTCCAACTTCGAGACAATTCTTAAATTATTCATGACAACTTGTAGTAATGATACAAGAGTAGTTATCCATATTTTTGAAAAGATAAGCTTATAATAGTCTCTCTAGGACCACTTTTTCTTATAAAGCTTGGGAACTACATGTGCAAAATCTAGGTTGGTTATGAGTGTGTGTATAGGTTGAAAATAAGGCTTATGTTTGTAGTGAAACAAAACATATGAAAATGCAAGACCATGGGACAAAGCTACAGTTGGATGGAACATACACACGCATGCACCTCTCGGCGCACATGCACATTGTGGAGTGCCATTCAAAATGTTAGAAGAACATTGGATGATAATTTTGACCATATTTGTAACCTACAAGTCAACCTATTTAATAGAAGTCGAAAAAGTAGATGAAGATGTGGTCAAAGATGTTTTTTAGTTCAATATGTCAATAAGAATTAAGGTTGATATTGGCGTTGAAATAATGGTCTAGAAGGCCTTTTTGTCTAGTATTTGCACTTGACATTACAATTGATGATATTGTTGAATTACTAGTTGAAAATCATTTATTTTCTAGTAGTGTTTAAGTTGAAGTACAAGTTGACAAAGGAACTATCAAGATGTGTGTTTCTTGGTTGAAATTTATTTCAAAATTTGCAATGATGATGTCCAAAATTAGGTTGAAAATCAACTTAGTTATATTGTAATATATTGGTCAATTTTTGTATTAAAAAAAATCTTGTTCTTGAGCTCATGTAAGATCTTAGACCCGATCATAGGTCATATGCTCATCCCTAGCTCAAGGCATGGTACTAGGCTATGCTTAAGTAGGGAGAGTCCTAGTGCAAAGCTCAAGTATTGCAATCCTAATCTTGAACTCTATGAAGGTTGTAGTCTTGAGTTCCTATCAAGCAAGGGCCTTGGTCTTGATATCTATGGTAATGAACAAATAAATTTAAAATAGAAAATAGAATCATTGTTGCAAAAGAAAAAAGTGAAACATTAAACATTAAAGAGAATTTAAGAATCCCAAACAAATATAATAAAAATTATGCCCGAGCATATAACATCTGAGTGATGTCACCGATAAACAAATAACATAATATCTCTAGGTTTATGCCCATGTTTATCATAAACACAAATAATAACAATAAAATTTCTATTGAGCTATGAGAGGATGCAGAGGTTTATGATGTACATCTAAAGCCATGTATTTGTATAAATTTCAATGCAGTATGGTTAAGTGAAAACATAATGCTTCATAAATTAATACATTGTTTTGTAACCATATCTCACATAAAGCCCCGAGGGGTAGCTTAGTTGGTTGGAATTTGAATCCAAAGACCATTTGATATTGAGATTGGAGGTTCAATTCTCACGAATCCAACTCTTTGGGTCCACCCTCTTAGAATTATTACTATGGTGCATAGGCTAAAGTAGTCTTTAAGTAGGTACACTCCAGGTCAATACTAAGGATACATCTTCCTTGAACTAAGAGCTATTTCATTGCCATCTAACCTAATTTTGACCCCATTGTTACAAACTTTTCTCCCAATGATATTCATAAGCATCCTTCAATGATTTATAGAATGATAAGGGATTCTTGTATAGATGTGACCAATGTAAAAGAGTTGTATCTACACACATTTTTCTTTAATTTTTTTAATGAGTGATGCCACCCATGATAGGATAAAGTAGTCTTTAAGTAGGTACCTTCAAGTCGATACTAAGGATACATCTTCCTTGAATTAAGAGCTATTTCATTGCCATCTAATCCAATTTTGACCCCATTGTTACCAACTTTTCTCCCAATGATATTCATAAGCATCCTTCAATGATTTATAGGATGATAAGGGATTCTTGTATATTGAAAATTGTGTCAATGTATCATTCTATGATAGCTTTTATTTTGAAATTGACCATATTTAATTGTTCTCTCTCCACCTATATTCAAATCCCAGTTCATGACATGTTTGTTTTTTATGAGTCAATTGTTGTTGAAACATATAAAATCTATTCATGAGTGGTTGACTTATCCTTCTAAGATTTACCTTAAATACTATTATTTGAAGAAAGAAAAAGTGCCAAAAAGATACCTCTAGAAAGAAGTTTATGTATATTTGGATTAATTAACCAATAGATAGCTTTGACTCTTGAATAATCATTGATTCTTTCTTCATTAATGTTTCATTAGGAGACCCGTGTGTAGAAACATAATTATTTGGGAATGTCTATTTACAACTCTACACATCTGGAGAGTAAGAATAAAGGGAACTGATGGGACAAGTATGAGAATTGTATGATATGAGATGTCAAAATAGAGTCATAGACTAGGGTCACCAATGGTCGAATAGAAAATAATATATTTTTGAAGATTCTAGGGTTTATAGT
>LPNX011048000.1:1138439-1182939 GCA_001517045.1 Pseudotsuga menziesii | reverse complement strand
TTAATTTTTGCCCCTAAAGTGTTGCACCCGCACATAAGGTTTTAATTTCAATCTTTTCTGACTTCAATAATTAATAATAATAAAAAATAATTCATGAAAATTTCAAAATAAATAGTGTTGCACTAGGCCCATATGTCCTTTATATGTCTGCAAGATTTTATCTCAAATGGACATCATTTACCTCATATATTGCTGCACCCGCACAAACATATATGTTAAGATGTGCTGAAAATTTGAAAACCCACTTTCACGGAAACTAATTTTATAATCATTTGCACACACTTTCTCTGCATAAACCCTATATATTATGAAAGCTGATTCAATTACCTATCTTTTCTCTTTTTACTTCATCTTGAAATAAGTTAGGGAAGTACCCCTAATTGTCACCTAAAATCAGAGTTTTCCGTTTATTTCAGTATTATGTGGCATCTAAAGTGTCCTTAAAGGAGTCCATGATTGTGCATCAGCCCATAGAAAAAGATGCCAAACTTCCCTTTCTAGATGTTCTCCTTACCAAGAAAGAGGATGGGGTGTTGGAATATCAGGTGTACAAAAAGGACACACACAGTGATGGGTATATTCATGCAAATTTTCACCATCGCCCTGCCTAGAAGGTTGGCGTCATTAGAATGCTTGCTACAAGAGAAAAAATAATTTCAAATGCAAATCACCTCAAGAATGAATTAGATAACCTTGAAATATTTTTTAAGAAGAATGGTTACCATGATAATAAAAAAAAAAAGTGAACAATGACAATCATCATGAAAAATATTTTAAGGTCCCCATGATTGCCTTGCCTTGTATTAAAGGGACCACTGATAGTCTCACTAAAATCTTGAGAAAAAGAGGCATCACTATTGCATCCCTTCCCCCCCTGAACTCTATCAAAAGGTTTGTTGATTCTTTCAGATATGTGTTGGACCATAGACAACAAAAGGAATGTATGAAGTTCTGTGTTCATGTGGTAAGGTTTATATTGGAGAAACAGGTCGTTGTTTGAAAACTCGTCTCAAGGAACATTATGCTGATATTATCCATGGATGAAAAAACAAGTCGGCATTAGCGAAGCATTCGCTTAATACATCTCATTAAGTTTGCATTGAAAAAGCTTCTCTTATTGCGAGGGAAGACAACTATAACAAGAGGGTGATAAGAGAGGCTGTAGAAATAGAAAAAATAAATAATAATTCAAATAAATATGACAGTTTGAAGTTCAGTAATACTTGGATACCTTTTAATAAAATTAAAGGGAATTGGAAAAGATAGTTCAGTTCCAATTGCTTAATCTTCCCCAGCCATCTATTTATTGCTTAAAATCCCTTCATCCTTCATTGCTTTCTCATGTTCCGATTTTTCCCATTGACGATGGACTCAATTATTTGGTGGTATGAAACGTTGGTTTTGAAAAAGAACATGAGATTCCTATAAATACAACAGCTAGAATGGTGATAGCTATCTCTGAGAAGAGATATGGCTGCTACGCTCATTCGTACCAAGATGAATACAAAATGAGGCCAAAAGGGCCTATTGATAATAATAATGAGGGAGCGAACCCTAAACATCCAAAACATAACCCTAGAAAATGAATAGTCATAAATTTTGTGGCCCCAAGGTGGTTAGTTGAACATTCAAGTTCCCGAGTTCATAACATTTGCATACGATCTTTGATTTGGGCACTTGATAACTCGTTGGAAAGTTATATATGAGCTTTATATATTTTGAGTGGAGACAAGTGCATCCAACTAGCCCCCTAAATCACCAAAAAAAAATTCATTTAGGGCCTCAAAACAACCCTAGAAGTTTGGGACCTGAAAAGATGTAGAAAAATAACTTAGAAACCGCCAAAATGGGCAATTGTTTTGATCAAGTGGAATAGGTGGGTGGCCACCAATTTCCATATAGATCAAATTTTCATTATATACTATAGCAATAAGAAGGCCAAAAGGTTTAAGTTAGGATGGTTTCAAGTGCAACTAGGGGGACTCTAATATACCCAACGGTAAATGGAAGAAAAATCAATATATAGATGTTGTCTAGTGCTGAAATACTTGAAGAGGTACCAACAAGGGGTACTGAGAGTGTCCAAACAGTTGTCACCATTTGCATTTGATTTGTGTATTCTTCCCCAACATAGGTTTTCCCATTGATGGAGAAATATATGTGTTATTTAAAGACATCGAAACATGTCTCTAAAAAAATATTAAATTCAGACACTTGCTTGCTCAAGAAACAGCTCTAATGCCACATGTAACATATTTGTTCATTAAAAATAACAAAACATGAACAATATTTAGAGAAATTAAGTGTGGTAAAACAAATATATTGAGAAAATAAGATTAAACCTAAATTATATATCCCTTCTATTAAAGATCTCCAAGAGTGAGCAATGTTCATGGACCTCTTTAAGGAGGAAACCTCCTATGAATTGAGCTATAATTACAATATCTACACTTCACAAAGAATACCCTTTCCTTTTATCTCCATAAATAGCTTCTCAATGGAAAAAATCCTAGCTACATGTGTTCTTGACATCAATGGGTACCAACTACCCAGTGGGCCTTATTTAATCAAGAGGAGCCTTTTTTATATTACATAATTGTCCATGACCATGTAATGGTCCTTTTTCAAATAAGATGGCATCGTAAATTGTTTGACTAACTACAAAGTATCCAAATTAGGGAGATTATGGTAGGAATCTAATATCCTAAGGGTGTGTGGACATAGGGAGGGGGTTGTGGAGGTCAAGGGGGTATATTATCGCTACAAGAGAGATGATTCAGAAATCAAATAGAAGAGGGGAGAGAGGGGAGGCACAATTTCCTCCCCCTCCTGTTCTTGTACCCTATACCCCTCTCTTGATGCCTCTTAGATAGGGATGAAGTAGTTTCTTTTCCCTCTGCATCCATGTATCCTCCACTACCTTTCTTTCACAATAAGAGGGACATGGGGTCAACATGGGGTCTTCACTTAGTGAATCCATGCCATAGCGCCTTTTTTCATGGGATATTAAATAATACCCTGTAATTTCACTATATATTGATAATTACCTACAAAAATATTTTTGTCCAATTAAAAAAACCCTATTTTTAGTAGAAACCTCTTTTTATACCACCCCAATACCTATAAACCCCCCATACCCTATTCCATGCCCCCCTAATACCTGCAATATATTGACCTTATTTTTCACAATTAAAAAAAAACTTCATGAATGAACGTGATAAGATATTGCTAAACAAAATTTATCTCCCATGGGGGTCAAGGGAAATATAGGAGGAAGTGGATAGATGAGGCAACAAGGACGGAATGGAGCAAGGTGGATGTGAGGTAGAGGAAGGGTGGTTATATGTTTAGGGATAGGGAGAGAGGGCGAGTGGGAAAGGGATAAGCATAGGGAAGGGTAGGGTGAGGAGGAAAGGAGAACAAGAAGAGAGAGGCACTAATGGATCGAGAGGGGGAGATGTTTTTTAGTTTGTATTACGTTTTAAAAAATATTTGTTTAAGTTTTTTATATTTTTTTTATTTTGATTTGAAAAAGTTTAGCTTAATTTGTTTGTCTTTTCTTTTTTTTGTATACATTGATTTAACATTTTTATTTTTTATATAAATTGTGAAAATATTAAAATTCTATAGATATTGTTATTAGTGATTTGAGAACTTTTAAAGACTCATAATTGTTAGAAAAACAGGATCGCAAAGCAATAACAATTAAACAATTAAAAAATATGTAAATATTAAACTCATTACAAGAGAGACACAGATATAACGTGGTTCACCCAAGATGGGCTACATCCACACAGAAATTGCAAGTCCTTTATTAATATACCATCCAACAAAATGAAGGGATACAACCTATAGCAACCCCCCTGCACTTCCTCTTCACAGTCTCACAGCCTCTCTCACACAATCATAGAGATTGTTTTACAATGCTATAATACAATACCAAGTCATATTACAATGCTTTCCCTTTATAGGGGAATTACCATGGGAAAATACTATGGGTCACCCAATACCATGGGTCTGCAAATTCTTGGCTAACAAACATCCCAAAATTTCTTTTAAGGGCTCGTCGTCCCCTGCACCCCCCAACTGGGACGAGTGTATAATAAAGCTAGGGTACAAAAATAGCTGAATAATAACATCTCTTAATTTGGAATATCATGCTCCATAACCAACAATATCCCACTTAGAGACTAATGACAACAACTCCACCGCTGTTGCACTTGCTGGACTATGATCTGAACCTTGGACTTGGAAAATTTATCATTTTCATATTCATTCTTCAAGGCCAGAAAAAACCGAGCAGGAACTCAGTTTCTATATGGTTACTACCTTTGTCAACATGTCTACAAGATTCTGGCTAATATGTATCTTTTCCAACATTAACAGTTCATCTTCTAGAACAGATCTTATGAAATGGTACTTGAGTTTTATTTGCTTATTATTCGAATGAAAGGATGATTTATTTGCAAGATGAATGGCACACTGGTTGTCACCATAGAACCTATTATTCTCATGATTCTTACCTAATTCCCATTGGTTTGACCTACAATACTGAGAGGGGGGGTGAATCAGTATTGACCCTTTTTCAATTAAAACACACAATAATCAACAATTAAGACACATATTTTATCGTGGAAACCTCAAAGAGAAAACCACCAACACAAACTCATTAATAAGATGAATTTTACAAAAAAAATTATCTACTACTACAAAAAGGATGCAAAGCACACCCTATGTTTTTCCTACAACTACAAACTAGGATGTTGCAACACCCCTATGGTTTTTCTTCCTGCTTCTATAGACAATGATGCTACGACACTCTGTTCTCTAGCTACGACTAGAAAGGAGGATTTGACCCCTGCAGACCTGTGTCCTGCCCTAGCGCCACCCTGCCACCCTAAGCTGATTTTCTCAGACTTTTGGAATAGATGTAAGCTATTCACTTTGGAATCTATCAAACTTACTGACAGAGACAATTAATTCTTTACATATTCATTCATTTAAATACCCTATACTTCGTATCAATGCAACTCTTCATTGTTGTGCTCTTTCATTTTGGATCATGACTGTTTATTTACAAACACACCCAATCATCATCCAATAGCTCAATCGTCACATCTTCTTTAGAAATGGCAACGTTTCGTTCTACCAACGGCTTAGAATTCATTTCCATAGCCTTGTTTATCGTCATCTGGTGTTTCTGCACTCTCCTTCTCCATATACAATTCGGACCGTTGATCTTAGATTCAAATCTCTTCGGACCATTGATCTACTCTACATTTTTCTTCTTGAAATCGCATTTCCCCAACATGGTTTTCTCATCAACGAATCCCCACCATTGATCTTCGTCGAGCATTTTCCTGACCGTTGATCTTCTATTTTATGGGATGTGGGATGTCAACTGTCTATTTTTGCCTTTCTGCAAACTCCTTTCCGCACGCTCCTTTCCGCAAGCTTCTTTCCATAAGTTCTTTTCTGTACCGTCGATCTGCTTTACTAGAACTAATATCAGGTGTCTGATCTTTCCAGATTGTAGGATACGGGATGCCCGACCAAATTTCAAAATTTTTCTCCCCGCAAATTTCTTACTGCGTGTTCCTTTCCACACCGTCGATCTGCTTTAGCAGAACTAATCTCTGTTGTCTAATCTTTCCAAATTGCGGGATGTGAGATGCGTGATGCTTGACCAACTTTCCAAAGTTGCCTCCCCACAACTTTTCCTCTGCAATATTTCCAACCGTTAGATCTTTGTGGCCTTCTCTACGATCGTCAATTTAATTTTTGGCACGGATCTCATGGCTCTTTGTATATTTGTTATCACCCTTGCAGCTTTCATCATGGATCTCTTCTAGACCATCAAATCTTCGCCTGCGGACTCAATCCCCACCATCTGTTTTGATATTTTGTGGTTTATACAAAAACCGATCCTCATTCAACTTTCTATAGGGTTATTCATTTTTCATTCCTTTGTTATTCTGGATACCTACAACCTTCAATCTGCCACCATCTCCATTGGTTATTCCTTTGTCAATTGTGAATACTTTTGACATCAATGACAAATATATGCTCAACAATCTCCCCTTTTGGCATTGATGCCAACCTCTAAACATTCTCCCCCTTTGACAACAATGACAAAGGAACTTTTCTTCCTAACAGCTTCCCTTGACAACATTTCTCCCCCTGAGATTGAGTTATCTCCTCTTAGTACTTTTGTAATGGAATTACTCCCATTTTCTATCTAAGACGCTCAAAGGATTCCTTAGGTAGTGTTTTGGTGAAAATGTCAGCAATCTATTCTTTTGTGTCAATGTATTCTAATTTGACAGTTTTTTGAGATACATGTTCTATTAGATAGTGATACTTGATTGGTATATGTTTTGTCTTAGAATGCATGATAGTATTTTTAGACATATTTATAGCACTAGTGTTATCAAATTTGATCATTGTTGGATGTTCATATTTTACAAGTAGATGTTCTAGGGTTTGTCTCATCCAAATAACCTGAGTGAAACATGAGGTGGCAACAATATATTTTGCTTCTGCTGTAGAGAGTGAAATAGAGAATTGTTTTTACTTGAGCATGATACTAAGCAATTTCCCAGAAAAAATGCTGCTCCACTAGTACTTTTTCGATCGTCAACACTTCCTGCCCAATCTGCATCAATAAACACCTTTAGGGTAAAGTCTTGTCCTTTCGAATACCATAAACCTTACTCCATAGTGCCTTTTAGATATTTGAAAATCCTTTTTACTGTAGTTACATGTGTTTCCTTGGGAGCTGACAGGAATCTAGATACCAATCCAACAGTTTGCATCACATTTGGTATTGTGGCTATTACATATAACATACTACAGATCATGGATCTAAACATGGTATGATCTACTCCATAGATTCATCGTCCTTACTTAACTTGCAACCGGTCACCATTGCAGTACCCACAGGTTTGGAATCTTCCATTTTAAACTTTTTCAACGTATCTTTGATGTACTTAGTTTGAGAGATGAAAATTCCTTCATCTGTTTGGTAAAATTGCAATCCTAGAAAGAAAGTTACTTCCCCCAACATCGACATTTTGAATTCTTTCTTCGTTTCAGAGGAAAAATATACAATTAGGATTTGAAGATTGCTTCCAAATATGATATCGTCCACATAGACAACAACAATGATCATGTTTTTATCTTCGATATTTAGGTAAATATTACTTTAAGTGGCTCCTCTTTTAAAACCTTGTTGTTTTAAGTAGCTATCTAGTCTTGAAAACCATGCTATTGGAGCTTGTTTGAGACCATAGAGAGAATTTTTCAGTTTACAGACATAGTCATTGTTCTCTTACAAGAGAAACCCTTCAGGTTGTTCAATATATACTTCTTCTTCTAGTTTTCCATTTAGGAATGCAAACTTAACATCCATTTGATATACTTTGAATTTTTTATGGCATGACAGTGCTAAAAACATTCTGATTTCTTCAAGTCAAGCTACAGGAGCATAAGTTTCTTCAAAATCAACACCTTCCACTTGGGCATACCCCTTACAAACCAATCTTGCTTTGCTCCTTATTACTTGTCCATATTAATTGAACTTGTTTTTAAAAATCCATTTGGTTCCTACAATGTTCTTATCTTTAGGTCTTGGGACAAGTTCCCAGGTCTCATTTTTCTCAATCTGGTCTAGTTCTTCATTCGTGGCTTTGACCCATTCATCACTTTTGCCGGCTTCTGTAAATTCCTTGGGTTCTACTATTGAGAGTAGGGCTTGTTCAACACCTGGTAGTTCTCTTCTTGTTTTAACTCCAGCATTTTTATCACCCATGATCTGTGATTCGGATTTCTTCAAGTCGAGCTACAGGAGCATAAGATTCTTTAAAATCAATACCTTCCACTTGGGCATACCCCTTACAAACCAATATTGATTTGTTCCTTATTACTTGTCCATCTTGATTGAACTTGTTTTTAAAAATCCTTTTGGTTCCTACAATGTTCTTATCTTTAGGTCTTGGGACAAGTTCCCAGGTCTCATTTTTCTCAATCTGGTCTAGTTCTTCATTCATGGCTTTGACCCATTCATCACTTTTGTTGGCTTCTGTAAATTCCTTGGGTTCTACTATTGAGAGTAGGGCTTGTTCAACACCTGGTAGTTCTCTTCTTGTTTTAACTCCAGCATTTTTATCACCCATGATCTGTGATTCTGGATGATCCTTTTGTATCCTTCTAGATGGAGTTTTAGTGTTAGGTATAGGGAATTCTTCTTCATCTTCCTGTGTATGTTCCTCCTCTTTGTATTTTTCTTCGTTATGAATTCCCTTGTCCTTTTGAAATTCTTCTATCTTGTGATCAAATGTATTAATATTGTCAAGATCTTCCTCTTTCCTTGGTTTTACATCATCTACTTTTACATCAGCACTTTCTACAATTTTATGTAACCTTTTATTGAAACATCTATATACCTTTTCTGTGGATGAATATCCTAGAAATATCCCTTCATCAGTCCTAGAGTCAAACTTTCCAAGGTCATCCTCGTTTCTTTTGATGTAACAGCTACTACCAAACACTTTAAAATATTTGAATGAGGCTGGTCTTCCATACCATAATTCGTAGGGGGTCTTATCCTTTTTCACTATGAGTTTCCCTCTATTAAGTACGTAAACAGTTGTGTATACAGCTTCTCTCCAAAAAGAATCTAACAATTTTGCTTCATTAAGCATTGTTCTAGCAGCTTCTTGGACTGTTCTATTTTTCCTTTCAACAACCCCATTCCGCTAAGGAGTTTTTGCAGCTGAAAATTGACTTTTTATTCCATGACTCTCACAGAACTCATTGAATTCATTGGAAGTAAATTCTCCCCCATTATCTGATCTAAGACATTTGATTTTCATACCTGATTCATTTTCAGCCATTGCCTTGAAGATTTTAAATTTTTCAAACGCTTCTGATTTTTCTTTGAACCAGGTCATCCTTGTGTAATCATCTATGAGCAACATGAAATAGTGATCTCCTTGTGGAATTTTAGTTCTGGTTGGTCCACAAAGATCTCTGTGTATTATTTCCATAGGGTGTGAGGTCATATGTTCTTTCATTTTAAAACTAGCTCCGGTTTGCTTCCCATGCTAACGGTGTTTGCATACAAAGTTTAGAGGAACTATAATTTTAGGTAGATCTCTTACAGCTTCCTTCGTGCTAATTTTGGAAAGATTTTCAAAACTTAAATGTCCCAACCTTTTGTGCCATAACCAACTTTAATCTACCATACTTAAGTAGCTTTGGTTTTCATTTTCCAAGATGTAATCATTGTTTGTATTTCTCATAGCGATGCCAACAACCTTTCCTAATTTCTTATTCTTGATTTCACATTTTTCTGAGTCAAAGATACAAATGTGTCCTTGGTCGCATGTTTGACTTACACTGAGAAGATTAGGTTTGAGGTTTTCAACTAGCAAAACATTTTTTGCTTTGATCTTGTTGTTGACAATAGTTGTTCCTTTGCCAATTATTTTGGAGGATAAACTATATCCAAAAGTGAATTTCCCCTTATTGTCCTTTAGTGTAATAAATTTGCTTGGGTCACCGGTCATATGTTTTGAACAACCATTATCCAAGTGCCATAAGTTTTGGCTTCCGGTTGCACATAAAGAAATCATGGAACTTTCCTTATCTTCTTTTTCTCTCCAATACTTCTTTTGTTTGGTGTTCTGAGATTTGGTTGTAACAATATTATTTGTAGAAGCCTTTAGTTTACAATCTCTCACTATATGTCCATGGTTATTACATTTATAACATTCTATGTCATATCATTAGAGTAGTGTAAAAATATTCTCACTTCCCTTCGACTTATCATTTGATGAATTTTTCTTGTATTCAGAATCTTTTCTTCCAATTCTGCAATGTAAATCTTTATGACGAAAATCATGACATGAATAGCAGTAACCTAAGAAGATCTATAGATATCTATTTGGTCTCTTGGGTGTTATATTATTTCCATTTTTATCATGAGAGATTGAGCTTGCTTTATTGCATCCTTCCTTTTTAGCTGGAGTCTTTAGTACTTCAGCACAGATTTTCTTACTTCCTTCTTGATTAGTGACAGCAAAACTCTATGGCTTCTTTTCTTTAACGAATGCCAAACCAGACTTATCACTTAATGGTCTTTGGCTACTCAAAATGTCATCTAGAATCCTTGAGTTTTTCTCAAACTTTGATTTGATAGATCCTTCATCAATCTTTCTCTTGAATTGCATGATCTCTTCTGCAAGTTTTTCAGACTCTTGTATTCTTTGTTTTAGATGTAGTTTTAGGTCCTCCTCAACCTTTTTGGCCTCTAGAAGATGAGATTCCAACTGGATGATGATAATATTTGACTGCCTGTTCTTCTTCCTATATTTCTTAAGTTCTTCAAGGGCGCTAACAAGTTCAACTCTTAGGTTTACTTCACCTTCTACATCTAAGTCACTATTTGAGGCTTGAGTGTCTAGACCCATAAATAAAACTTCAGTTTCTTCAACTTCACTTTCATTTGAATCTTCACTATCTTCCATGGTGTAAACAATTTTCCTATTCCCATAGGGTTTTTTCCTGTTTCCTAGTTTACCCCTTTTGAATTTTGAAGTTTCCTTTTCTTCATTCTCATATTGTTTAGTGTAGGTGCATTTAGAGGTGAAATGTCCAATCCTTCCATAATTAAAACACTTTAAAGGTAGTTTTCCCTTGTATTTTCAAGTCCCTCTCTCAATTTTACTGATGAAAATAGCTTCCTCGCCATTTGGGTTTTCTAATTGATTTTTTAAGGTGGATTTAAAAGCTGCTTCTTTTCTTGAAGTTCCATTTTTTCTTGCTCTCATTTCGTACGCAGTGAGAATTCCATGTAACTCATCCAATGTTATCTTTTTAAGATCATCTCGTTCTTCTAAGGTGGATACTTTTGGGTTACACCTCATTGGTAATGTTCTTAGTACTTTGCTTACCACTTTCTTTTATTTTAATTTTCCTTCAATCCCTCTGATCGCATTAACAACTTCATCTACACGAAGAAGGTATTCACCAATATTCTCTTCTTATTTAATGTTAAGACTTTCAAATTGACCTTTATATGTTTGAAGTTTGGATTCTTTGACCTTAGATTCTACTTCATAGATTATTTTCAACTTGTCCCATGCTTGTTTGGCAGATGTGCATTGCATAACTTTATTAAATACCTATTGTGTTAAACCATTTAAGATTGCATTTAGAGCTTTGGCATTGCCTTCATATTCTCCTAGTTTAAATATGTTTGTAGGGTATTGGTTTCCAATGTTAAGTTATTTTTCAGTTTCTTCCCAAACTTTCCATCCCGAGGGCATCAGATAACATCTCATTCTAATACTCCAGTACACATAATTTTCTCCGGTAAATAGTGGAGTTTTGTTAGTGGACAATCCTTCTTATTGATCCATTGTGTTTCTTGAATGGGATCTTCCTTCTAGTGGTTAAGTTGTTGTGAAGGAACCTACTCTGATACTAATTGTTGGTTTATCCCACAATACTTAGAGGGGGGGTGAATCAGTATTGACCCTTTTTCAATTACAACACACAATAATCAACAATTAAAACATAGATTTTATCATGGAAACCTCAAAGAGAAAACCACCAACACAAACTCATTAATAAGATGAATTTTACAAAATTGTTTATCTGCTACTACAGAAAGGATGCAAATCACACCATAGGTTTTGCCTACAACTACATACTAGGATGTTGCAACACCCCTATGGTTTTTCTGCCTACTTCTATAGACAAGGATGCTACGACACCCTGTTCTCCAGCTACGATTGGAAAGGAGGCTTCGACCCCCTGCAGACCTGTGGCCTACCCTAGGGCCACCCTGCCACCCTAATCTAATTTTCTCATACTTTTGGAATAGATGTAAACTATTCACTTTGGACTCTATCAAACTTACTGACATAGACAATTAATTCTTTACATATTCATTCGTTTAAATACCCTATACTTACTTCGTATCAATGCAACTCTTCATTATTGTGGTCTTTCATTTTGGATCATGACTGTTTATTTACAGACACACCCAATCATCATCCAACTGCTCAATCGTCCCATTCTTTTCAGCAATGGCAACGTTTCATTCTTCTCACAACTCAGAATTCATTTCCGCACTCTCCTTCTCTAGATACAATCCGAACTGTTGATATTATATTCAAATCTCTTCAGACCGTTGATCTACTCTACATATTTCTTCTTGAAATCATATTTCCCCAACACAGTTTCCTCATCAACGAATCCCCACCGTTGATCTTCGTCGGGCATTTTCCTAACCGTTGATCTTATATTTTGCAGGATGCGGGATGTCGACTATCTATTTTTTTCTTTCCGCAAACTCCTTTCCGCACGCTCCTTTCCGCAAGCTTCTTTCCGCAAGTTCCTTTCCGCACCGTCGATCTACTTTAGCAAAACTAATCTCATCCATCCAATCTTTCCAGATTGCAGGATGCGAGAAGTGGGGTGGATGTGGGATGCCCTACCAACTTTCCAAAGTTGTCTCCTCGCAACTTTCTTTCCACATGTTCCTTTTTGCATCGTTGATCTTCTTTAGTAGAACTAATCTCAGCCATCCGATCTTTCCAGATCGCGGGATGCAAGATGCCCGACCAACTTTCCAAAGTTGCCTCCCCGCAAATTTCTTTCTGCATGCGGCTTGCAGGATGCGGGATCCTTTACCAACTTTCCAAATTTTCCTCCCCGCAACTTTTCCTCTGCAATATTTCCAACCGTCAGATCTTTGTGGCCTTCTCTACGACCGTCGATTTAATTTTTCACGCGGATCTCATGGATCTTTGTAGATCTGTTATCACCCTTGCAGCTTTCATCATGGATCTCCCCTGGACCATCGGATCTTCATCTGTGGACTCAATCCTCGCCGTTTGTTTTGATCTTTTGTGGATTATACAAAACCGATCCTCATTCAACTTGCTATAGGGTTATTCATTTTTCATTCCTTTGTTATTCTGGATACCTACAACCTTTAGTATTCCACCATCTCCACTAGTTATTCCTTTGTCATTTGTGAACACTTTTGACATCAATGACAACTATATGCTCAACAATTCCTCCATGAACCTATGCAGCCAAATCATCTCTTTACTAGCCTCTATAGTGGCAACATACTATGCTTTCATTGTTGAAATTGCAGCAACCTTTTGCAGTTTCAAAATCCAACTTACTGTTGTTACCCCCCATAATAAAGACATGCCATATGGTGCTCCTCCTGCTTTATTTATCACCTTCCATATCTGGACCAACATATCCCTGTAAAATAGTGTCTGAACCTCCAAAACATAATGCATGAGAAGTGGTACCTCTCAAATACTTGAAAATCCATTATACTACTTGACAATGCTATTTACCTATATTGTTCATATGCAAGCTCAAAACTCTCACTGCATGTTCAATATCTGGTCTTGTGGACACCATGGAATACATCAATATTCCAACTACCAATGAATAGGGAACCTTGGACATGTATTCTACCTCTTCTTGTGTCTTGGGACACATCTCCTTACTTACTTTGAAATGGTTGTCCAAAGGTGTACTAAATGGTTTTTCATTTTGCATTCTAAACCTCTCCAACACCTTTTCTATGTACTCACCTTAAGACAATGTCAATTTGTGATTTTTCTTGTCTATTGTTATTCTCATACCAAGGATTTGCTTTGCAGCCCCAAATCCTTCATCGCAAATGATTTAACAAGTTTTCTTTTGAGCACATTGATAACCTGCATGTTAGACCCTACAAAAAACATTTCATCCACATACAATAACAAGATAATATATCTTCCATTATCTATCCTCTTGAAATAAACATAGTGGTCAAAATGGAATCTACTATAACCTTGTTATGTATTAAACTTATCAAATTTTAAATACCATTGTCTTGGAGCTTGCTTCAAGACATACAAGCTCTTCTTCAACCTGAAAACCAAATTCTCCTTCCCTTTGACCTCATAGCCCTGTGGTTGCTGAATATAAATCTCTTCCTCCAAATCCCCATGGGGAAAGGTTGTTTTTAATATAACTATTCAATATGCAAATCTTATACTGCCGCTAGACTTAAAATAGTCCTGATTGAATTCATTTTAACAATAGGAGAAAATATTTCACCAAAATATATACCTTTATTTTGTGCAAACCCCCTTAAAACAAGTTTATCCTTGTACAGCTTCTTCCCTCCATCTTCTTCCTTCAACCTGTAAACTCATTTATTCTGCAATGCTCTTTTCCCTGTGGGAAATTCAACAAAATCCCAAGTCTGATTTCTTACCAATGAGTCCATCTCCTCATTCATGTTTTGCTCCAACTTCTTTCTAGTTTCTACCTGCATTGCCTCTTCATAACATTTTGGTTTAACAGAAACAATCATCAATAAATAATACAATAAAGGAGAGAATCGTTTAGGGGGTCTACTTAAACTTGTATATCTTCCTACATTTTCAATATTTTTAGGTACCTACTACTGCTTTTGATTTTTCTGGTGCCTTTGGAACTTCATTTTCTTTGATTTCATCAAGCACTTTGTACTCTGTGTTTTCCTTTTCCTCTTTCTTTCCCTATACCTGATCTTTGTATGTAACCTTTTCATTGAATACTACATCTCTACTCCTAATTATTTTGTGATTTTCATAATCCCATAAGTGATAACCAAAATCATCAACTCGGTATGCAATAAAGGTACATTTCTTGGATTTATCCTCAAGCTTTGTTCTATTTTCTTTATCAGTATGGACAAATGCATAAAAAACAAAAGTTCTCAAAAATGAGTAGTTTTCCTTTTTGTATGTCCATGCCTCCCTCCTCTATAATTCCACCATCCAAAGCACTTGAAGGCCCTATGTTTATTAAATAAACAACAGTATCTACAACATCAACCCAAAACTATAAAGGAAACCTTGCATGCAATCACATACACCTTGCATGCTCCATGATCGTTCTGTCCATCCTTTTTAACACACCATTTTCTTGTGTTGTTCTAGGGACTACCTTCTCTCTATGAATCCCATTGTATGAACAATAACTATTAAACTCCTTGCTACAGTATTCATCTCAATTATCATATATGAGACATTTCAACTTTTTTCCTATCTCGTTCTCAACCAAATCTTTCCACTTCTTAAAAGTAGTAAACACGTTAGTATTTATGTCTAATGCAATAAACCCAGGTTTTTCTAATTGCAGCATCAATACAAGTAACATAATAACAAGAGCCACCAAGACATTGTACCTGAGTCGGTCCCCATACATATGTATGCACAAGCTCTAAATTTTCACTCTTCCTTTTTTTCCCAACCTTGAGAAATCTAACTCGCTTATGTATTCCATATACATAGTTCTCACAAAATTACAAAATTACCTGCTTTAGATCTAGAAACAATTTCCTTGAGTGGATAATCTGCATCCCCTTCTCACTCATGTGACCAATCCTATGATGCCATAACGCTACACTTGTTTCTGTGGAAGCTACAGAGATAGAATAATTAGTATTATGATGACATAAATACATCGTACCTATCCTATCTCCTTTTTCTATTACCAATGTCCTTTAGTGATCTTCCACTACAATTTTTCCAAACGTAGACAAATAGCCTCTATCTCTCAACTACCCAGTTGAGATTAGATTTATTTTCATAGCAAGAATATGCTTTACATATTTTATCAGCCATTCATTTCCATTATATAACTTAATTTTTACCTTACCCATTCCAACAATTTTACATGGTTCGTCATCCCCAAATAAAACATGTCCAAAAACACCTAGAACATAATCATGAAAGAATTTCCTATGGGGTGTAGCATGACATGAAGCCCCTAAATCTACTACCTATTAATCACTAGTATTATCTAATGCAAGAATCAAAGCATTTTGTAACACATCACCTACTACATTTGATTCATGAGTAGCCTCTTGTTTCTTGTCTACTTTCTTCTTCGGAGCTCTGCAATATTTCTTCAGATGTCCTTTCTTGCCATAGTTCCAGCACTCTATCTTTCCAAATATGAACTTGGATCTTCCCTTTCTATAATTGCTGCGATTACATGGTATCCTTCCTCTCTCCTCTTATATTCCCCTGCTCTCCATGGTCAATGCATGACCTGATGTCTCACATGTTCTTTTTCTCTACATTTCCTCGCTAAGAATAACATCAACAACATCATCAAATTCAAGAGTGTTTGAACTAGGGACATAGTTACTCACAACCATGACCAAGTTATTCCAGCTTTCTTGCAATGAACACAAGTTTAGAAGAGCCCTAACCTCATCATCAAAGTTCACTTTTACAGAACTTAGTTGACTAGTAAGCGTATTAAATTCATATAAATGGTCAACAACAGATCCACCTTCTACCATCTTCATATCAAATAAATGCTTCATTAAAAATACCTTTGTTGGAACTTGGAAGTCGAGGGTTTTTCATAGAGTTTATCTAATGCGCTCATCACACCCTTTGTTTTTTTTTTTTTGAGATATTGAAATCCATTGACGAAGCTAGACGCAGATGTATTGTTCCCATTGCGTTTTTGTTAAGAACCTCCAATTCTTCATCCTTGATAGTCACTGATTGTTTTGTTTTTCTTCCCAACAGTAGGTATAGATCCTTCTAGTAAAGATAGTCCTCCATTTGTATCTTCCATAACTTGTAGTTTTGGCTATTAAATTTCTCGACCCTAAACTTTCCTTCTCTGTCCATTTCTCCCACTCGAACCAGAAACCCTTCTTTCTTGCGAGTTTACCATACAAATAGACCTTTTGGCTATGATACCAATTGTTAGAAAAACAGGATCGCAAAGAAATAACAATTAAACAATTAAACAAGATGCAAATATTAAATGCATTACCAGAGAGACATAGATATAATGTGGTTCACCCAAGATGGAATACGTCCACCCAGAAATTACCAGTCCTTCATTATTATACCATCCAACAAAATGAATGGATACAACCTGCAACAACCCCATTTCACTTCCTCTTCACACTCTCACAGTCCCTCTCACACAATCACAGAGATTATTTTTCAATGCTTTCCTTTTATAAGGGAATTACCATGGGAAAATACTGTGGGTCACCCAATACCATGGGTCCACAAACTGTTAGCCAACAAACATCCCAAAAATTTCTTTCAGGGGCCCAAGTTTCCCTCGTACCCCCTAATTGGGACAAGTGTACAGTAAAACTAGGGTACAAACACACCTTAACAATAACATATCTAAATCTAGAAGATCAGGCTCTACAACCAACAATGACTAATTTGATTAATTCAAGATACATGTATTTTTTAAGTTTGTTTATTTTTTTTCCTTTAAATAAATTCAAATGTGGACATTAAATAAAATATGGTGATGATGATGATGATTGTTTAATGAGACCAAATATTGTGTATTGGACTTTTTTTAAATGGAAAGTAGTTGATTGGTTTTCTTTAAGATTGTGTTTTTATAATAGAAAATATTGAAGAGAAGCTTTCCTAAATCTCTTTGGTTTTGGTTTTGATGAGTTAACGCATTATGAAGATTAGAAATTTTACAAATATTTTGAATTTGAGATTTAATGTGAGCATATCCATCATATTATAAGAGAAATAGCTCGTCATCCTCTACTCTTTTAGTATCACAAAGATGACGAATTCACCGTGAAGTTTGCCATAGATTGTTCTAAATTTGGGTTAATGATATTTTGGTAGTACATTAATTTCCTTGTATTCTCTGTTTTTTCATTGCACCAATATTTGTCTTTAAATTTGAATATGATGGTATTTTAATTGTATCAATATTCTACTAAGTGGCCCTCCTCTTTTATTCTCTAATTCTCCAATGACTTAGTCAAGAATTAGCATATTTATGCCACCCTCTCTTAATCCCAACGTGGCTTTGATTGGATTTGAAACAATACTAGGAAGCATCTTGTACATCATGTTAGTTACCATGTACTTGTGCATTAAGTATCTAATCATAGTTATACTCTCAATGAGAGGAAGACCAACTTATTTATGAGGAGTATTGTATAAGATACATTGCTTTTAATTTTAAGATCGTAATTATAACACTTTAGGATTTGCTCAACTTTATTCCAAAATATCCGTAAAGGACCAAACATTACATGCATAGGATAAAGAAAACAAAAATTATTTCAAATAAAAATATGATCTACAATAACTATCAAAACCAAAATAATATTTTCCTATATATTTAAAAGAATTTAAATCCCTATTCCAGTTGTATTTTTTCATCGAGTGTAGTGAGGGGGAAGGTGACTACCAATTATATTTTGAATCGTTGAATTATCTTGGAATAGTCCATGTTTATGTTGTGGCATATGACTCATCTCTTGGAATGTTCAATTTTTTGGAAATGTATATGATGTAAAATTTGAGGATCCAAATGAAATCGATGAATGCTTGTTTCTGGGTATATACTTTAGGCATGTGATGTTGATATAGTGTGACAGATATTGAGATAGTGTGACAATGATTGTGGCATTATGACATTAGCAGTGGAATTATTACAGAGACGGTGATTGTGGCATTTATATAGACATATAGTGATTAGGGAATTGTGATAGAGATAGTGATTGTTATAGGTTGAAAGAGGTAGTGATACATCAATACAAGCTGAAAGAGATAGTAGTATAGGAACATTGACAGTGACACAGGAACAAAGAAAGTGATATAGGTGCAGGACAAAGTTACAGGTATAAGTTATCAAAGACAATGATACAGTGATAATTACAAATTGTTTCTTCTATCAAGGGGGCAGGATGGGGTAGGGATAGGATATTGTTGTCTCCTTCAGGTTGGTACCTGAGAATTGTGAGTTGGTGTTCACTGATGATTGGAGTCATCTCTACATGTTGGAGCTTCTGACCTTAGGAGGTTTTATCCTCCTTTCAATTGGAGCTGATAAACAAGCGGGTTGGAGCCTCTTTCTAGTTAGTGCTATAAAATCAAGGAATTGCATCTTCCTTCCAGTTGGTGCTGGTAAACACATTGAATGTAATCTTCATATTATAAATAACATCTTTTGTGGTTTTCTCTCATTTCAGTTTCCAAGTCAAATCTCTTGTGCACTATTTATGATTTTTATGTGATGGTAACTGATATTTTTAATGGTTAATGTTAAATGTTAAACGTTAAAAGTGATCAAAAGTGCCCAATACTGATTCACCCCCCCTCTCAATATTGTTGAATATTCCAACAAATAATGCATTTCAATGTTCAACATAGAAACTATAGATTCTCTCGCATCTTCTTTAAACAAGTTTTTTAAATGATTAACCCATGCTTGTGTCATCTCCTTCAAACTTGTAATTCCATTACTTCCTTCATCCTCGAGGTTCCATGGAGCATTAGTATTGATTATATGTCTGTAGAATTGGTGGAAATATTTAGTGTTATCATCTCCTTATTTGAGCCAAATGGCTCTTATTTTCAATTTGATGGTTGCTTATTTCTCATATAAAATATTCGTTCTGCTAGATTCAATCTCTCTAATCTCTCTTTTATGATCAAAATAAATATACCCCTCAGGTTTAGTCTCATGGAAAGTGTACAACATACCTTTAATTCTTCTCAACTCTTAGTCGTGTAGCTTCTTGTGCTCATATTCCCATGCCACAATCATATATTTGATCAGTTTCAATTTATTAAGATGTTGAACAACACAAAAGATAATATATTTGGGTCATGCAACTTCCAAGCACTTTTGACCCTCTATATGCAGTCATCATCTTCAAGTCATTGTGCATTAAACTTAAGCAAGATGAGGGATTTTTTTAGTCTCCTTGAAGATCTATGATAATTAGGAAGTGGTCAATATCTCCCCCTTCCCCCACCCATTGTTTGGTAGTAGTAACCCCATGCAAAACACCTTCATTTATAAAGAACCTATCAAGCCTCTTCGTGATCCTTCTATCACCAAATCTCATATTCCTCTATGTTGGTCAAAGGATCGTAGGAGGGAGATCAAATAAATTAACCTCTTATATTTTCTTCACAAATAAATCAACCAATGGGTCAATATGACTATCAAACCCCCCAGTTTACATCTCTCCCATAGATAAGTTCATATCATCACCAAGGATGACTCTATCCATGCAATGAGAACCCATCCTGAAAGAATTCTCCCAGTACACATATCTATGAGTATTAGGACCATATATATTAATCAAGGTAAATGTCCAACCATATTCTCTGGAGAAAAAAACATTCCCCAGACCTGAGAAGATGAACCAATTGTTAATATAGAGAAAAGAGTTCTTCTACCACCCAGTTAGAAGTCCCCCAAATATCCCAATAGCATATATATAGGAAAATTCCAACCCAGGAAAAAGTCATAACATATCAGGTAGGATATGCTCGCCTACTGCCAAAGTTTCTTGTATCAAAATAATATGAGGGTGATTGGTGTCCACCAATCTCTTGAGGGACAAATTTTTGGAGTGGTTCCCTATCCCTCTGATGTCCATGGACATAATTAACCTTAAAACACTTGAGATCTATGAAATATTTCTCTAAGGTTCCCAACAATAGTTCTTTGTTTTCCTGATCAAATTTCCATGGGCAGATTCTCACCGTTTGTACCCATATTAGATCGTATCCCACATAGCTTGGAGTAAATAGGTTGTGGGTCAAGATATATTCCCCTCCTAGAATATAGAATCATAACCACAAAATAGCTATAGAGCATATATATTTTCTTTCCAGGAACAAATATCGTAGTACAAGGGAAAGTACAAGCAAGGTCTATTTTATCTCTAGTCAAAATCCCCTTCATCCCAAGAACAGTTTCAAGAGTCATTCCTAGGCATCCATCATCATCGCTTGAATAACTTATTGGAAACAACCCCTGTGGAGCAGAATCCTTATGGTATTTTAATCATGGACCATGAGAACCATTATATATTGCTTCCTTCACACATCATAGAAATGATCCAGAACTGTTGATTCCATCACAGTCCAATCAAGAAATGAAGAGGTTCAAAGATGATCAAGAGAGGTCTCCTACAAAGTGAATACGTCATGAAGCAAATACTTATCCGTGCTATAATCGAAGGAAAAATGTTCATGAATGTTGATGTATTTGTAAATTCGGAATGTATTCACCTATGTATCTTATGTCTTGTACCCCGGTGTTTATTTCGGGATGTGTCTGTAATGTAATAGAGGCATGATGTCATGCGCTGATGTTCCGATTAGGAGGATCTATAATGTAAACAAGTCATGTCAAGTCATTGTGGGTAACCCTCCTATTGTCTAAGGGTTAAAGTCCCTGCAGTTCTGGGGCACTAGGGTTATTAGACTCGCCTAGTGAAGTCGGCACTAGTAGGGTTTTAGTCATGTCAGGAATCAGTATAAATAGAGAGGTGACCTCTCTATTTAACACACACTCACTCACACTCAGTTGTAGCGCATAGATGAGGAAGAATAAGACACTGTGGCTAGGAAGAAAGAGGTTACTGCTGTCGAGAGATCATCTTACTGTTTTGGGATTTTCTATTTGGTATTGATTCTATCTCTAAGGAAGTTGTGGGGTTTTCTCCATTTATGGTTTCCCCATGGAAAAACAATGTGTTCATTGTCTCTTGTGTTTGATTGATGTGCTTGTTATTCTCTCAGTTAAAAGATCCTAATAATGCTAGCTTAATGTTAAAAATCTAACATGGTATCAGAGCTAACCTGAGAAGAAGACACTATGCAGTTGTGGGAACTAGGGATTCCTACTTTGTGGATCTTCCTCCATGTATTTTCAGCAAAAGAAGGTTGGATTAACTCTCCTCCTTAGGGCACATCTTTCTATCGAAGCAGAATCCAATTCTAAGGTTTTTTAGTTTTGGACCCGACACTACTGCCAGAAATTAGGGCTTTTCACAGAAGAGGAATTTTTCAGTGAGCCCGGGCCTGGATTGATCTCCTTCTTAAAATCGAAGTTAGGGATCAATTTCAAAGCATTTGGTTGGATAGAACTCCGGAAAAGCAAAACCCTAATCTGCTCCTAAACTAGCACTGCAGGATTTCAGCTCCAAATCAAGATCCGACATATTGACCTAGTAATATCTAAATCTTTTGTATTTCTAATTGAGTTTCTCAGTTAATATGTCTCATCATACCAAGCTTGATGAAAATCTTGAGGGAGATGATAATTTCTAATCCTGGAAGTATAGGATCGCCCTGGTTCTGGAAGAGAATGAGTTGGACTCCTACATCAATGAGGAGGTTCAAGTTCCAGAGGGAGATGAGGCTAAGGCCTTACATAAGAAGAAGTTGGCTATGGAAAAGAGGATCATTGTTGATTCTATCAAGGATCACCTTATACCACAGGTGTCCTCCCTCAAGACACCTAAATCTATGTTTGATGCCCTAACCAAATTGTTTGAAGGAAAGAACATAAACTGGAAGATGACCTTGAGGAACCAATTGAAGAATGTGAAGATCCAAAATGCAGAAACCATCCAATATTACTTCACAAAGGTTTCTCGGGTCAAGAAACAATTGGAAGTAGTAGATGAAGAAGTGGAAAATGCAGAGATTGTGATGACCACCTTGAATGGTCTCCCTAGGACATGGGACTCCTTCATTCAAGGGATCTATGCCAGGAAGAAGTTAGTCAAGTTCAGTAGACTGTGGGAAGAATGTTCTGAAGAAGAAGCTCGGATAGAAGCTCAAGAAGAGAATATGGGAAGTGAAGATCAAGCTCTCATAGTACAATCCAAGAAACCCAGATCTAGCCATCATAGAAGTAAGTATTCTAATCAAAGGAAGAACTTCAGAAAGCCTAGAGATAAGTCTAAATTTATTTGCTATACATTTGATGAGAGAGGAAACTTTGCTAGAGATTGTCCTTAGGACAAAATTAGCTCTCACAAGAAGAAGGGAAACAAGAGAAGACATCATGCTCATGCTGCAGAGGATGATGAACCTTCATCAAAGAGAACCAGATATGAAAGTGAAGATTCTTCAAGCAAGGAAGAATATGTTTTGATTTTCGCTCTCACGAGAAACATTACTCATGGAATCAATGATTGGCTTATAGATAGTGGTGCTTCAAAGCACATGACTGGATTCAAGGAATCCTTTGTGAAACTTTCAGAACATGAATCACCTCACAAGGTGAAACTAGGAGATTACTACCAATATCCAATAAAAGGTAGTGGGGAATCCTCCTATAAGCTAGACTCTTGAAAGTTTATGACAAGAAGGAAGTATTATTTGTACTAGGACTCAAGAAGAACCTTCTCTCCATATCTGCATTAGATGCAAAAGGAATGAGGGTTTCATTCATAGATGGTTAAGTCATCATGTGGCCAAAAGGAAAGACTATTGATGATGCAATAGTGATTGGGGAACAAGAAGGAGGTTTGTACAAATTGAAGGGCCATCCAAAACAAGCCTTGGTCCATGACACAGTAGAGCCAAATGAACTTTGGCATAGAAGGCTTGCACATGTGCATTACAGAGCACTAACTCTTGCAAGCAAATCTGTTGAAGGTCTTCCAGAAATACAAGCAAAACATGATGGGGTATGCAAAGGATGTGCAAAAGGAAAGAACACAAAGAAGACATTTCCAAGTAGCGAGAGCAATCAAAAAAGAATCTTGGAAATCATCCACTTCAATGTATGCGGTCCAATGTCATCAAGTTCACTAAGTGGGTATGTATACTATGTTTCTTTCATTGATGAATTTTCTAGGAAGACATGGATCTACTTCATGAAGAACAAAGATGAAGTATTCAGCAAATTCAAGGAATTCAAAGCCTTGATCGAGAATCACATTGAAAATAAGATTAAGACCTTTCGATCAGATAATGGTGGAGAATTCACGTCAAATGAATTCAAAGATTTATGCAAAGACTCAGGGATTAAGAGGGAGTTGTCCACTCCTTATAATCCACAACAAAATGGGATTGTAGAACGGAAGAACATAACTATCATGGAAGCCGCAAGAGCTATGCTTCATGATCAAGATCTTCCTATGCATCTTTGGGCAGAAGCTTCCAGAACAGCAGTGTATGTACAGAACCGTACTCCACACAGAGTACTCAAGAACAAGACTCCTGAAGAAGTCTTCTTTGGCACGAAACCAGAAGTCAGCCATCTCAGAATATTTGGCTATCCTGTGTACATACACATTCCAAAAGAAAAGAGGACGAAGTTAGATCCTTCAGGAAAGAAGGGTATATTTGTGGGATATTCTGAAAGCTCGAAGGCCTACAGAATATACTTCCCAAGGTTCAAGAAGATTGATATCAGCAGAGATGTAACATTTGACGAATATTCAGCCTACATCAAATCTAGGAAGAAACCGACTGAAGAACCTGAAGAAGCAGAAGAACCCAAAATTCATGATACAACCATGAATGAAGAAACTCAAGGAGAAGATCAAGAATTTGAAGAACCACAAAGACCTGTAGATCGACCTCTGGAGAAGAATCCTCATAAGAGGAAACCTGCTTGGGTACGTGAAATTATCCAAGGTACGGAAAGATATGGGGCTCCAATAGAGAATCAAAGATAAACAAAGAGGACCAGATCCTGCTCTGGGTATGTAGCATTACTATGTGATTTCATCGATAAAGAACCTTCCAATTATGAAGAAGCAACAGAACGGAAAGAATGGAAGGATGCTATGATCGAAGAGTATCAATCGATCATGAAGAATGATGTTTGGGATGTTGTCCCAAGGCCAGAAGGGAAGTCATTTGTAACTTCCAAATGGATCTACAAGATCAAGCATGCTGCAGATGGTAGCATTGAAAAATATAAGGCAAGATTTGTGGCTCGTGGTTTCTCCCAGAAAGAAGGAATAGATTACGAAGAAAACTTTGCACCTATAGCCAGATACACTTCCATCAGATCAGTACTTTCCTTGGCTGCAGTAATGAAATGGAAGATACACCAAATGGATGTCAAGACTGCTTTCTTGAATGGTGTAGTGGAAGAGGAAGTGTATGTAGAACAACAACTCGATTTTGAGACACATGACAGGGATTCTCATGTGTATACATTGAAGAAAGCCATGTACGGTTTGAAACAGGCACCCGAGACATGGTATGGTAGAATTGACGGCTTTCTATCCATTTTGGGCTTTACCAAGAGCAAAGAAGATTCCAACCTTTACTACAAGGTTGAAGATGGCAACCCAGTGATGCTTCTACTATATGTAGATGATATGTTTGTAACAGGTATGGATGGGTTGATTGCTGATACAAAGAGAAATATTGCTGCTGAATTCGAGATGAAGGACTTGGGTATGATGCATTATTTTTTAGGCATGGAGGTGTGGCAGATTACAGATGGAATCTCCCTCGGATAAGGGAATTATGTAGTAGAGATCCTGAAGAGGTTTGGGATGATGGACTGCAAGGCTATGGCCACACCTATGGCATCGAACCTGAAGCTATTGAGCGATGCTTCATCAGAGTTGGTTGATGCTACGATGTATCATCAGATGATTGGGTCCTTGATGTACCTGACAAACACGAGAACAGACATTTGCTTTGTTGTGAACACCTTGAGCTAGTTCTTGACAGATCCGAGAAATGTTCACTTGATTGTTGCAAAGCATATTCTGAGGTACCTGAGGGGTACAGTTGATTATGGGCTCAAGTATGAGTCAAATCAGAATATTAACCTGGAGGGTTATGTTGATTCAGATTGGGCAGGAAGTTCCATCGATAGGAAGAGCACTTCAAGGTGTTGCTTCAGTATGGGATCAGGTGTGATCTCTTGGTTTAGCAGGAAGCAATACTGTGTGGCACTGAGTACAGCTAAAGCAGAGTATGTCACAGCTTGTTCAGCTAGTTTTGAGGCAGTGGGGATAAGGAAGCTACTGTCTGATTTATTTGATCTCCAGTCGGATGCTACTTGTATATATTGCGACAACCAGAGTTGTGTGAAGTTGTCGGAGAACCCATTGTTCCATGACAAGTCGAAGCATATCGAGATCAAGTATCACTATATCAGGGATATGGTGCAAAGGGGAGCAGTGAAGCTCTAGTATGTTGTGACGAATGATCAGATAGCTGATGTGTTGATGAAGCCATTGGCTAGGGTGAAGTTTGAGTACTTCAGGGAGAAGCTTGGTGTTCTCCAGATTGAGGTTCCCTCTAAAGGGAAGTGATGAGTCCGTGAGCCATTCTGACATGGGAGAGGATTAAGTTCCTTCCATGGTCAGATGTAAGGGCTGAGCCATTCTGTCATGGTGAGAGGATTTAGGTTCCTTCCATATAAGATATGAGTGCTGAGCCATTTAGAGATGACTGTAGGATTGGTTCCTACATGATCATATATAAGGGCTATTTCCATTCTTGGAATGGAGGTGCCTGGTCAGTTACAAGGAAAACTCAATCTAGGACTTAGAGCCATTCTAATGTGATAGAGGGATGTGTTCCCACTTGATCAGATGTAAGGGCTGAGCCATTCTGTCATGGTTAAAGGATTAGGTTCCTCCCATGTTAGATGTGAGTGTTGGCCATTCTAACGAGTAGGTCAGATGTAAGGGCAACTACCATTCTCTAGGAGAATGGAGGCACCTGGTCAGTTACCAGGAATCCTCAGTCTGGGACTGAGAGCCCTTTCGATGCGATGTTTTACACATGGTCGAATGTAAGTGTAGATACTTTTAGACAGGATGAGGTCAGATATAAGTGTTGAGCCATTATGGCGCGATGTGTTTACACATGGTCAAATGTGAGTGTTGTGACTTTCTGACAAGAAGGGGTCAGATGTAAGTGTAGAGCCATTTCGATGTGATGTGCTTGCACATGATCGGATATAAGTGCTGAGCCATTCTGGCGCGATGTGTTTACACATGGTCAGATGTGAGTGTTGGGCCTTTCTGACAAGATGAGGTTAGATGTGAGTGTTTAACGTGCCTTTCTGACAAGATGAGGTCAGATGTAAGAGCCGGGTGGGTCATTCTAACTTAAGTGTCAGATATAAGTGCTAATGAATACCTACATGAAGGGTAGGCCTACAGGGATGACTCTGTAGAACTTCCTGTGACGAGAAGAATCGAGATAGCACCATTTTGAAATAGCATGTGATGATGATCCAGACTTGATGATTATCCAAATCAAGTGATGATCCAAATGTGATGATGATCCAGACTTGATGATGATCCAAATCAAGTGATGATCCAAATGTGATGGTCATCCAGCAATGATGATCCAGTAGTCGTGATGATGCAGATTCCGTGATGAAGAATACTTGAAGAAGAAGATGACTTAGAATATGAATTGAAGACGAAGAAGACGAAGAAGAAAAAGAAGAAGACTTGAAGACTAAGAATACTTGAAGATGAAGATAACGAGTTGACCCAGTCGATAAAGAGAAGAAGACCAGTGCTGAAAATTTTGTTGAAAGAATACCTTCCTAGTTAAGAGGGAGTGTTGATGTATTTGTAACTTCAGAATGTATTCACCTATGTATCTTATGTATTGTACCCCGATGTTTATTCTGGGATGTGTCATGATGTAATTGAGTCATGATGTCATGCCCCGATGTTCCATTCGAGAGGATCTATAATGTAAAAAATTCATGTCAAGTCATTGTGGGTAACCCTCCTATTGTCTAAGGGTTAAAGTCCCTGCAGTTCTAGGGCACTAGGGTTATTAGACTCACCTAGTGAAGTCGTCCCTAGTATGGTTTTAGTCATGTTGGGAATTAGTATAAATAGAGAGGTGACCTCTCTATTTAACACACACTCACTCACACTCAGTTGTAGCGCATAGCTGAGGAAGAAGAAGACACTGGGGATAGGAAGAAAGAGGTTGCTGCTATCAGGAGATCATCTTATTGTTTTGGGATTTTCTATTTGGTGTTGATTCTATCTCTGAGGAAGTTGCGGGGTTTTCTCCATTTATGGTTTCCCCGAGGAAAAACACTATGTTAATTGTCTCTTGTGTTTGATTGATGTGCTTGTTATTCTCTCAGTTAAAAGATCCTAATAATGCTAGCTTAATGTTAAAAATCTAACAATGAAAGGATAGGGTTTTCAAGGGCATGTCTCTAGAGGGAATATGTAAATTTAGTTCAATATGATAGGGTAATATTGGGAGGGAAATTTGATATAGATAGGGATGAAGAAAGAGTGGTATTTCTAAGAGATAGTCCAAGTAGAGATATCTCTTCAGAGAAAAAGGAGAAAACTCTAGATTGGTGGGATAGAAGAGAGATATCTAAGGCATATCAAGACTGAGGGTATGGAGAGATCCCCCCTACATGCTAACCCTAGAAGAATAAAAACCTTCTGCCCCAAAGGATGAAAACAAGAAAGACTTAAAAAAGATACAACATGACTCAAAACCAATGAATAATTATTTAAATACAAGTTTTGAGGGCATATGGAAGAAATAATCGATGGAATACCCAAAATACAATGCATCCTAGGGTTATCTTTAGGTATATGGCCTGATAATCCACAGACTCCTTGTTCATCCCCTTTTACATAGTCAGCGCAAAATCCTTCATCCATATGTTCATGTTGATTTTTATCCACCATATTATAAGATAAAATAGGACCTGCATCATTACCATGAGATGATACCAATATAGGATTTCCTAAACTCCCAATTGATTTATCTCTCCATATGGATTTTGTGTATGGAAAAGAATAGTATTTGAGAAAATGTCCATATTGATGGAACCTGTTACACCTTAAGGGAATTCTAATATAATCCAATCTCTATATATGAGAGAAATCCCCTTTCAAAATCACCATAACTCCGAGAGATCATACCTCAAATCAATGTCAACAAGGATTTTATCCATAGTCATAATACCTAAGCTAAGAAAGGACATGTCAGCTGATAAAAATACGCCAAGTGAATCCCCAATTTCTTAAATATATCCTTAGTCCATAGATTCGGCAGAAGCCCGAGCATCTTAACCCATTTAGTATGTATTTGTCCACCCTTAGCCAGAGAAATACTTTGAGGAGAATAATCAAAATATTTTGTCCAAGTATTCATCACCCACAACCTGAAAGAGACCAAGTAAATGTTTCAACCCCTAAATATCCCTACTAGGGCATATTCAGATATCATGAAAACCTCATACATTTCAACATCGTCCGCTAGGAAAATATTTAATGCAACTAATTTTATTTTAATACACTTATTCCTGAATTTGTATAGGATTCGGTCTATGGTAACAAGAGGGTTATCCATATCACATATGTATGTGACATAATCCTTTAGATTCTCTTCCCCACCTTTTCTAGATGCTCTATAGTTCCTTCCAATCTGTATGACATTCTTGGTGGTTCCTTCATCTCTTTCATGCTTTTGTTCACTAAGCATAGGTTACCAGAGGTCCTCCCAAAAAATAATCACATAAAACTTCCCTATAATCCTTCAGTGCTTTATGCCTCGATGAACTATTGAGAACACTACCCATGATACTATCATTAGGTTGTTTGTCTTTTGTTTAGAGAAGGTGTCGAGAAGATCACTTGTTGGCGCTAACATTAACTTCATCCCAAGAGAGATTAGGGTTTATAATTCCCTCTAACATGGCCTTCTTCTCCATAACTAAAAACCAAAGAAAAAAAAGACAAGAAGAATGTCAGACACCTTGGGCTACTCGGAATATGTCTGTCACATGTCTTGACTCAAGTCTTGATAACCTCGAAGGTGTAAACCCCAAAGTCATTATTATATGAAACCTATGGGATATGGCACCAAGGACTGGAATTGGATCTTAAAAATTTTTGAGAGGAGGATCAGTCATTGGTCTTTCACACTTCTCTCTCTGGGTGGAAGACTCATTCTTATCATAGCAGTCCTTACAGGGATGCCTGTGTATTGGTTTGCTCTGGTACTTGTGCCCATATCCATCCTGCATATACTTTGACAATTTATTTTTGCATTCCTTTGGGGAAACACTGCTGATATACACCGTTTGCACTTGTCTTGTTGGCAGTGTCTTTCGGGATATCAAGCAGCTAGAGTGGTTCAGTACAGCCCTAATACTGAAGAGCCTTTGGATGGCTCTTAAAGGTACTGGTATCTGGCATCAAATTATAAGAAAGAAATATCTTAAAAACCTTACTATTCAGGATTGGCTACGGAACAAGAAGTTATCTATCCGAGGTACGTCTTATTTTTGGAATGGATTTATCTAAACTCTCACATGGATCACCAGATTGTTAGGATGGAGGGATGGAAATGGTCTAAGCATCAAATTGGGTACTGATCCGATTATAGGAATGGAATCCTTCCTTTTCCTATCAGAAGATATTAGAGAATATTTAAAGGATTATGGACTTCATACTCTCCAGGATGCTTGAAATATGGGATTATGCCTCAACAAACAGTCTTATTGAATTACATCGAAGGACTTAGAACTTGGGGGCAGATGGAAAACTGAATGGGATTGTTATATCAAATAACTTATGCAAGGGGGGATAAGGTTAACTGAGCAAGCAGATAAGTTATTGTGGCTACACAATCCAAAAAATGGTGAGGTTACGGCCAGCTCTGCTTATGATCTTATTGTCTCCACTCTAGCTATTCCTGAAACTAATATTGCTATGTCAAAAATCTAGGCTTGTTCTATTCCATTGAAAATCAAATGTTTCCTATGGTTGGCCATTGAGAATCATATCTCTACATGGGATAACCTTAAAAGAAAAGTTTGGCATGGCCCAAACAGGTGTTGTCTTTTCCTGAGCAAGGAGAAATCAGTCAGCCACATTTTTTTGGTCTATCCCTTTATACTAAACATTATGGACTGGGATGGAAAAATATTTGGTCAGGTTATTTAGTGGATAGGTAGTTCACTTATTCAAATTTCGGAATATTATTTTCTTGGTGATTCGATGAACTCACATCTTCCATTGTTTATCATATGGAGTGTTTGGAACACTAGGAATCTCACTATTTTTTAAAACGGGAATGTCATCTCCTCTTCGACCTGTCAACATGTTTTTTCATTGTTGAATGCTTTTATCCCATTGTGGGTATTCCAAGGAAAAGGATAATAGTGGGTCTTGCACTTGTACTGAAGTATCCTTATGGTTTTTTTTACGGTGCAGCTGTGTGTTCAATGGGGGGAGCTGGTACTTTTTTGGTCATCAGTCCTATTCATTCCTTCAGTCTGAAGCTAGGATGTGGACACAATACAAACACAAAGGCAGAATTGTTGTCACTTTGGATCCTTATTTTTTTGTTGGATCCATTGGTCTCCCATCCCTCTATATATATGGTGATTCCTCTATTGTGATCAATTGGGATAATAATAAGGCTGCTTTATCCTCTTTAGATCTTGGACATTGGTGTGACAATATCTATAAGTTAAAAGACTCTTTTCTCTCTATGTATTTTTAGCATGTTTACAAAGAGCACAACATGAAAGCAGATGTCTTATCCAAGGAGGATCTCAAGTTGACCACTGGTTACCTCTCCTTCATGGAATTCTATGGAGATGGTTGTATTGGAGGAGGGAATTTACAGTTGTTTTGATCTTTGATGATGGAGCTTAGTCTCCTTTTGTTTATCTAATGATGTGAGGCACTATTTTATTTTCTGATGGAAGTGCTCTTATACTTGATTTAGTCATCCCTCGAGTTCCTCCTTGGATAAGGGGTTTGGGTTCATGATTGTGCTCTCAATAGGAAGGTATGTTGTCCTCTGGGTAACTATCAATTAGCTATTTTGGTTATGTCTTGTCTTTTTATTTTTGGCTCTACTTGTATATGTGGCTTAATGGATTGTGGACAGATGATGTATAGGTTGTGGACTGAAGTTGTCCTTGAACTGGGCTGGTCCTTTTAATTCTGACCACCTGAATATGTAATTATTTCCGTTGATTCAATATGAATATCAGGGATAAGATTTTTTCTTCTGAAGAAAAAAAAAAACCAAATTCATCATTGAATTAGACATTAGATAGTATTGCATTGCATTTTATCATCGTGGATATGTATGGTCTATATTTTTTATGAAGATCATATTGTGTGGGGAAATTATTAGACAATGTAAAGATTAGCAAAGGACTAAGCTTTGTAAGATTACATTGTGGGGATATTATTAGACAAAGTGAAAAGGTATATTCGATTGATCTTCACCAATATATATAGATATATGTGTGTGTGTGTGTGTGTGTGTGTGAATTTGTTTTATTGTTTATGCATATAGATTTAATAACTCAAAGGATGATAAAGAAAGTATAAAATTAGAACCTAATAAAATGGGTTGAGATCCCATAGAGTAACATAATATCAAAAATAAAGAATGCATTTACACATAAGGGTCCTTCACCAAGTCCTTAACTTAATATATAGCACACAACCATGAAAGTAGCAAACAATGAAACATAAATATTAGAGAAATTGACAGATTGCTTACACCTTCTTTATTTCAATGCATACAAATGGCATATGATTACATAATCAATTAAATTGGACACTAAATACCTTACATGGATCAATATGTTTGCTATTTAGTTATTGAAAAAATTTGGGGAGAACAAAGTGCATGGGAGCAGAGAAATCAATCAAATGATCTCAAGTGAGTCCTTGACAATTGGATTACTCAATTTGACTCTCATGAAGTTGCATTAGTCTACCTCTCAATGCCAAATTTAAGTGAGGTTGGGAGGGTCATGGTGGTAGCAATATTTAATTTTATTTATTTTACTTATTAATGTCGATTGAAGGTCAAAATTAGCCCATGGAACTGCAATATATGCAATGTAAAGAAGACAAGTGAAGCACAAAAGCACACCTAAGGAATACATAAAAGGAAGACAATAAAGCTTCAAAAAGAAGGAAAGAGAATTTGTAAAGAGCCAACCAAGCAAGATGAAGAACAATGAGGAAGCTCATGGAGAAATGTTCCCTGGATGAAACATGTTTCCCTAAAGAGGCACATGTAACATTGAAGGCTGAAAATAAGTGTGTGGTCATCATGGGGCCATGAGAATCATTGGTAATGCCTCAAATATATTCCAAGTAAGTTTGGAAGGCACCCATGGAGCCTCTTCCTACTAATGTGACAATGATGTTATAAGGAAGTGATCAATTGGTTGTTTGCCCCAAATGGAAATTGCCTCTAGAAATTTGATGACAAGATCATACTTGTCATGGAGGAAGAGGGATTAGAATATCTAGTCCTCATAAGCCATAAGAGCCTAAGCATATCCAAGTGAATCTTTGAAGAAATGATAAAACCATACTTTGATCCATATAAGGGAGAACTTCTAGATACAAAGTGGTCCGCAATGTCAACCTCTAAGGAGAAAACTTAGAAAATATGGTGCTCTTGAGGAATATGGTGGATTGTCTCAATGTGAAGTTGGTGGGAGAAACATCTGAGCTGAGAATGAATAACCCTTAATATACACATCCAATGGAGTCTAGTATACCCTATAAGTCAAATGATCCCATCACTAATGTGGAGATATACATGCATAGTGTTGACCTTTTCAAGACAACTACCTATAATATCAAACCAAGTGGATTGTAGATAGGCTTTGTAGATCTCAAAATGAATGTCTTTGTTTATCACTCCCTTGTAAAGAGCAAGAGCATTCAAAGAAAAGAAAAGCAGGGGTGAAGTCTCAATAATAAGGTGAAAGATATGAATCAATCAACATCCTTTCACATACTAACAAGAATCAACCCCACTCCCTACAAACTCCATAAAGGAATTAAGAGCAAGATAAGGATCCTTGAGATTAACACTTTAGGAGTTGTTCATCCATCTAAGTATGTGTGTTACAATTACCACATGGAACATCATGAATCCATGAGTATATATTTGCCAAATTATACAAGGATGATGGCATGTGAGATTGATCTCTTAGCATAAAGATGTTTGGATAGCATTGTGATATACACTCTTTCTAACTAGTTTCATTCAACTGATCGAAGATTGGTCCCCAAACCTTACATTGAGAATACAAGGGGCACATGTGACCAATGCATGAAAAATGTAAATGTTTATTTAGATTTCTTGTAATTGAAGTTTAAAACATGGTTTTCAAGGGAGGTAAGAGTTTCATACCACTTACTCAATCTAGCCTCTACCACTAGAGTGAAACTCAAGTATGGTTTGGAGAAATTAGGATCCCTATATATATCTAGTGTGTATGTGTGTGTGTGAATAAACAAACATATTAGGATATGAGTCCAATATACATATCTCCAATACCCTTCCTATAGAGCTCTCTCTTAGGGCCACACACTACTTGTATGCATCCAGCGTGCAAGGAGGTCAAAGAGGGGGCCTCCATGGGTTTGGGGGCGAAGGCCCTAAGGAGAAATTTTATAGACTCTTCTAGTGTATTTCAGTTCTTTATGGAACCCTCTTATGTATTATATAAAAGGAGAGTGACCCACCGACATTGTATACAAGAGAGATAGAATAAAGCATTGCAAGTTTTTTGTCGAGTAATAATAAAATATTGAAGCTACCATTTCCCTGTGGATTTACCTATGTATAGAAGGTTTCCGCGTAAATCTTTTATTTTATCATTATTATTGTGTTCTTCTATTTTTATATTTTTTCTAAAAACCATGAGAATCTTACCTTTATAATATGGGGCAACCTCACTTGCCTCCTTTATAGGGATGTTAAAATATATGTTTCCCCAAATTACCTTGAAGCTTATGAGTGTCACAAAAGGAAGCTAATATGTCAAGTTACGTCTTGATACCTGTCATTGAGTGAGACATTGAGATAATTTCATCTACAAATAGGATAATTGAAAGAAAGAATCCAAAGAGTAAGCATCAATCAATGGAACCCAATGTGTCTGCTATAATTTCCTCTAACTCAGCAATGTAGATCCCAAAAATTGTATGGGATGGGAAGAAACCTTGTTTAACCTTGATAGTAGTATGGAAATCATCTATCTCAATAGATCTCATTCATACCTTACCAAAAATAGTTTCATAAAGTATCATCACAAGAGAAACCTCCAAAGGCGTAATACCAAAGGACTTAATCCTTTCAAGTAGAAAATGTTGAGGGATTGTGTCAAATTAATGCCTTGTGAAAGTCCACAAAGAAACAATATATTTTACACTTGTTTGCCTTGACCTCATCAATGATGGATGTCAAAATGATGAAATGATCCTTGGTATGATGGTTTCACATGAACCTTTGTCCTTTGGACTTAAACCTTTTTGTCTTTGTCCATCTAGATATGTGGATGTTTAAGGTCGTGGAAAAGATTGTATCCAATGAATGACCAACAATGACAGTGTGGTAGTTGTTTGGTATTTGGTTTTATATATGGGATGGATGATATGGGAATTCCAAGAATGTGGAATTCCATGGGTCACCATATAGTTAAACATATAGGATTGGACCAAGTGGATAGGGGATAAGCTTTGCGGATCTTAAAATGAATGCATTTGTTTATAATTCCCTTAGAGGTGTAATCTAAGAAAGGGTGCAGAGTCTTAAGATGAATGCCTTTGTTTATCATTTCGTTTATCTAAGCAAGGGTGCAATCTCAATTGTAAGGTGAAAGAGCTTAAACAATGAAGAAGCTATCACATACCAACAATTATCAACCTCTTGCCATGCCAACTTAATAAGAGTGATAAGGATACCTTAGATGACCACTATGGGAGTTTTCAATCCATTTGAGTCTTGGTGTCACTATCACCACTTACAATATCATTGAAGCCATAAGTGGCACTTTGCCAAATTTTACAAGAATGGTGGCATGCAAATCTAATCCTTTGGCATGATGATGTTTGGATGACACTGTGAAAAACACCTTCTCTAAGCAATTTTGATTAACATTCCAATGGCATAGTCCCCAAACATCACAACCATATAGTAGAGTAGGTGTGAATGATGTATGAAAGAGGAATTTTCATCTAAATGTCCTAGAACTAACATCAAAAAATATTGCTTTTTAAGGGTGGTAAGAGTTGCATTGTTGGCAGGGGTTTTGGGTAAGTGAGTTGCACAACACCACGGAGACTGCGCAAACTCATGCGACACCGTGCAGGACCAAATCAGTGTGATAGGAGGAAGAATAACCATTTTTGGAATTTCTTATGCAATTTTGTACCGATTAACCACATTTTGTGGATATAGGTCACTAGTTTGTTGGAAGTTTGTTAGAACTTTGTTATAAGTTAGTTAGAAGTGGACCTTGGATGTAAAGGCGCAATCCTATATATAGAGCTATAATTACAATTGTAAAGAGAGCGCATATGAATGAATGAAAGAGATCATTGATGCGAAAGATCAATCAATCAATCCATTTTTGTGATCTGTGTGATCTTGTCGCTTCATTTTGTTCCTGAGCAGTTTTGGCTCTGTCTGTGTCGACCAGCTATTGAATCTTGGGTCATGATCATTCTCCTGCTATGGAGAAGTACTGTATGTTTTGGATATGTCATGCAGAATTAATATGACATGACGGATGCTTCCCTAAATTGATCTTGTCTCTTATTTACTTCCTGTCTTTATGTGTTGCGATATCAATGATGGATGTTTACTAAATCTGTCATATGAATAAATGACACTACTATGATGGATAAGTGAATGATGCAATATGTTAGTGATCTGTTAGTTACGTTGATAGATTATGTGATGAATGTTGTGATACTAATTAACTATCCCTGAAGAATCTGATGAGTATGTTGTTGAAGTTGTGGATGCCCTGTCCTCCCTTCTTACTGCAGGAAACTTCGTTCTGACAGCTCTCCCTCGAACATCTCAATGAGACTTCATCCACTCTATGGGTGTTTCTGGGAAGGGTGAAACCTCTCTAGGCCAGTGCTTAGGGAGATCGCGTTGGTTGGGCGTCGACAGAGTGAGAACCCTTGTCGACGAGGATTTGTTGGTGGGGTTTTTCCAACAAATGGTTTCGTTGTTGGACCTTGTTGTGACTGAAGGGAGGATATGTTGTGGCATCCAACTAAACCCGAGATCGAAGATTGGTTTGACCTAAAGCTGCGAGAGTTTGGTGAAATGGAGAATATGAATCTAAAGTTGTCGAAAAATGATTGGTTGGCCAAATATATCTACGTTGGTGCCTACGAATGGTTCTTCTGTGAATTTCCTATCATACTGTATGAGTGGATAGCATGGTTCACTTATAAGAAGAACAACCATCAAGGAGGGGAGCCGACATCCTGGACCCATGAACTGATCCAGGAATTGCAAGAAACTGACAGCAAAGCAACGCGAGCTGACGAAGTATGGCTGGATAGTATTCTGGAAGGATACATCACTGAGTTTGTAGTCGATACCAATAAGTCATACAACAAAGCAGAAATAAAGTTATTCAATGAACCACGAGGTAAGTTCTTGTTGTCTCTACAATTATCTATTAAGATGCTTGTCTGCAAGAAGGGTATTCTAAAAAATGCACCTCAAGTAGTGGAACTCTAGTGTGAGGAGGTCGTGGACACTACGACGAAAAGGGGGAGGCAAATGGAAGGATAAGGGGTAGATGGGTATGAGTTCTGATGAGACTGTGAGGGTCACCGAGGTAACAAATGGTTGTACGAAGGGGGGAGCAAGGTTTCGACAAGAGAAGAGGGAGAGGACAGGGGAAGGTCCTGCTGTGATCGAGACACAAGGCCGCAAAGAACAACCACACAGGACGAAGCGACCCTACAATGATGAAAAGGATGACCAGACCCAGGCTACGCCCAGGATAGCAGTAAGCTCGAACCCCATCAGTAATGTGTCCACACCTCCATGCACTACTCCACCAATAGGTAGAAAAGCACATTCTACATTGACTTGTCCGACGTGACAGCAGCAGTCTAGTACTAGAGCACTAGTTGGAGGGAGAAGGCCTAGAATGGTGGGCGACTAGACGAAGCTACCAATATTCCATGGAAATGGGACTGATGGCCTAGAATAGTACTGGTTCTTGTGTTAATCAGTATAGACTACTAGACAGCTCATGGACAATGATATCAAGAAAATCCAGTTGGAAACCACCCTCAGGGGTCATGCACTTGATTGGTACATGAGATTCATGTAGGCTCCTTAGGGAACCGTGACAAAAACATTGAATGAGATCTAGGAATGGCTATTCAAGGAATTTAAGAAACCCAAATCTGAGGCCCAGTATATTACAGAACTCAAAGAGATTAAGCAGTTCCCGAATGAAACTGTTTGGTATTTTGATCAACGGTTTAAGACATTGATGACTCGAGTTAGCTTTAAAATGAGTGATGTTCAGCATAAGGAGTGGTTCATCATTGCACTGGTCGCGCATATCCAACAGTCGTTAATGCAGCAAAAGATCACGATGCAGAGTGAGGCTCTAGAGACCGCGATGAAGTTAGAAGCTTCGCCTATTGGGGAGACTGCAGTCGGCATGAACCAAATTCAGGCACAGTTAGCAAATTTGACACTCCAACTGCATGATATCAAGAAGGAAAAAGAAGAACATGATGACCTTTGGTCCACACGGTGTCATGTGGACAGACACACCAAGGACACCTTTCCAACTTTCTGAAATTATTTTCTCTCAGGAGCACCAAACACCTTGAGTTGCGTTGGTGTGCCATGGTGTCGCGTATGTTAGGTATATGGGTATTGACACGAAAACTATGGCTACATGCAGAAGATGGTTACGAAGGAAAAAAATTTGTATTGCACCTTTTGTCACTCACTAGGTCACGAGGATAAATACTATCAAGCTTATGACTTGCTTCAAGAGAGAACATATGGTTCATACTTTGTGAAGGGCGAGGATCCTCGTGTGACCCATGAGTCACAGCATTAGCCGCAGATGGCACATCCAACATCCCAGGTGTAGTATACACCACCTCTGCAAATGCATTTTATTCTGGTGTTGTCGTAGCAACAGTTCACATCACAACCATAGTTCGTACCACAACCGTAGTTTGTAGCACAACCACAGTTTGCACCGTGACTGCAATACAATCAATTAATGATCATTCAACCTCAACCACAACATGCTCAAGCAGCACACTACGTTCAGCAGCAACCGAATCCCCCACAGCAACTATCCCAAACACAATATCAGTAAGCAGGTCAACCACAGTACCAGCAGCAAGAACGATTTTGAGGAGGATTTAGGGGACGAGGAGGAGGCTTCAGATGAGGTGGAGGTCGAGGTCGAGAATCAATCCAGTGTTACACCTGTGGAGTATTCGAGCACTACCAGAGGGAGTGTCCTCATTTGCAGTGTACATACTGCTCAGCAAGTGAGCATAATGTTGAAAATTTCCCTCGGTTGATTGCGAATTGGCAGGCTGGAAACATCGCTCAATTGCAAAATCAGAACCAAAACCAAGTACCAAACCAGTATTCATTGCATAATCAGACTCAGATCCCGCCATAGACTCAAAATCAGCCTATGAACCCGCCACTGAATCAAAATCCACCCCTGAACTAAGCTCAAAATCAGAATCAAGGACCAATGGTTACGACGATTCTAGAAGAACCCAGAACCCAGGCTGTCGACATTGTTGTTGTCACTCATGCAGGTGTGACAATTGGAGAAGATGGACCTCATCAACAAGTTCGTTATACTAGGAAGAAAAAGGCAGCATTTGATATTGCGACAGAGAAAGATACCTTTTTTTGAGGCCAAGCATGCAATCAGGAGAAATCCGAGTAAGTCACCTGTTGTTGAAATGTCATCTGCTTTTGACCCATCCATAGAGGCAGAACCATCGCGACAGCATGGTACCTTGCAACATTTTTTTGAGAGTTGTTTATCGCTAGCTAGATATCTTGAGGCTCTTGTTGAGATTGAGAAGTTGTTATACCACCAGAATAAGATGTTGAAGGATTCCGCAGTGAATTCCCTCTAGAAGAGAAAGAGAGGCAAAGAGATGCAAATGAACATCCAAATCAGGGACTACAAAGTCGATTCATTTATTCTTGATCTCGGGTCTGATGTGAATATTTTGACCAAGCAGACTTGGCAGCTGATGGGAAAACCAACATTGGGATGGTCCCCTATGCAACTCCGACTAGAAAATCATACCACAGTTCAGCCTATTGGTTGTGTCTCAAACCTGGTCATCGATGTCGAAGATATGAAGACATATGCTGATTTTGATGTTATAAAAGTAGTTGATGGTAGAGGCTCCTATCCCACGTTGTTGGGGATTGCATGGGCCAACGATAGCATGGCAGTTATCAATTTTAAGAAGCGGGTTATGACATTCGAAAACCAAGATATCAAGGTCATTGCTCCCATGGACCCTCATGAAGGACGACGGTATATTGAACCTGTCAAGGATGAATTTGGTAGAGGCTGGGTGTAGAAATTCTAAAGCCTTGATGGCATAAGGAATTTCATAAACAGGCTAAGGATATAGGCACACAATTAACCTCATAGAGAATTGTAGAGAATTAGCATAAGGAGAGAAGAAGAAGAATTAATGAACACACATTAATGAATGATCAATAAATGATAATTGATATTATTACATAGGTAATACATCCTTATAAAGGAAAATAGAGTTGCTAGAAGTCAACTCGCGGCTAGCTCATAAAGCAGGCTTACTAATTATGATAAACCCCATAGTTGGCTAAAGCACTTTCCCAATCTACCAAGCACCTCACAAATTAGCAATAGCATGTGTGAGTGATGATGAGTGAAGGAAAGACTTGCTAATCCTAGAATATGGAGAGAAAATAATGGAGGATGGGTTGGCAACAAAAGCTACCAATTTCCTAATTGACTAGCTTTACCTTATCCACAGAAAAGTAAGATAAAGCAAAAAAAGTAGAATACAGAAGATTCTATTGTAAAGCACAGTTACCAATTCTGGATGGCCATAAAGTGGTCAGGATCAACCTAGAATCAGAAATAAATCATTCCTGGGATATATATGGCAAGTGTTGACTCTAAGGTGCAAGTGGATGCCAACTATCTAAGCTAGTGGGTAGGAAATTAATCAAATAATGATTAATTATTTTATGAGTGGGTTTATTATATTCCAACACCCCCCTTTAAGCCTGACTTTATGATGATATCCCTGAACTAATCAGAAATATATATGCATATAGGGCCCAGCAACAAAGCTATGGTCACCCTTTTACAATTTATCTTGTCCAAAGAAATGAGGAAAGACTTGCCGATCTATGAGGGACTTCCAAAGTTGTTTGGATTCCTCAAATAATTTGAAGATAAAGTGTTTGAACCACAGAGGTTGTTGGCACTGGAAGAAGCATTGAAGGCCACCCCAGCATGCTGGTGGGCGACTCACAAGAAGACAATCCATGAATGGGCACATTGTTGATGATTGATGATGGTGCGCTTCAATGATTCAGATATCTATCACGCTGGGAGATATGATGGGAAGAATGACCCCACCAGTCATTTGATGGAATGCTAGGCCTTTTGGGCGTCGTGGCCCAAGGATGATTGGGTCCATGCTTTTGTTCATACTTTGGATGAGATGCCTATATCCTGGTATGTAGCAACAGAACTGCGCAGAACCATAACTACCTGGGAGGAGCTGTCTGTTTGCTTTGAGCAAACTTTTCATTTCTGGGATGCTAACCTTGAGGTCCACAATGCACTCCAACTTATCTATGATGTAGTATTGAAGGTTGTACCAGTCGCATACCCTATAGATCCGCATGTGCAGTGTCATATGCAATCCATGATGATGTCTCACAATCTTTCTGGTGAACCTAAAGATGATGACGAGCTGTAGAATGTCAATATTCTGAAATTAGAAGGCAGTCGCAATGTTGCAGCACCATACATACCAACTGACCCCATGAGTCAATCACTGAAGCTCACAAAAGTTAACATTGGGATGGAAGAGAACTCGAATTTTGCTAATATTGGGGACTATTGGGATGATGAAACAATTGCACAGATCACAGATCTATTGCACAAGTTCTAGGATCTCTTTCTGACACAGTTCTCAGAAATGAAAGGGATATTAGGAGATCTAGGGGAGATGAAAATCCCGTTGAAACCATATGTGAAACTTGTGCGACAGAGGCCCTATCGACTGAACCCGCGATACAAGGAATGTGTCAAGGCTGAGCTCGATCAGATGTTGGACACTGGAATCATTGATCCTATCGAAGAATCATAATGGATAATTCCTATGGTGGTTCAAGACAAGAAAACTGGAGAGGTTCACATTTGTGTCGACTTGAGAAAATTGAATGATTCATGCGTGCATGATCCTTTTCCAACTCCCTTTACAGATGAGGTCCTTGAAGGGGTAGGCGGTCAGAAGATGTACTCCTTCACATATGGTTTTCGGGGTATCACCAAATCCGAATCGCAAAGGAAGATCGGCATAAGACCACATTTTTCACTGAATGGGGTTGTTTTCAATACACCTTCATGCCCTTTGGATTGAAGAATGCACCAGTGATATTTTCTCCGGTGGTTGTTGTTGCGTTCAAATATTTCATTCAGAATTTCCTACAGGTATACATGGATGATTGGATAGTTTATGTTCTAATTAAGGATCATTTAGAAAACCTGTGATTGATGTTGGAAAGGTGTCAACAGCATCAAATTGCATTGAATTCAAATAAGTGCATTTTTTGTGCACCATTCGGGATGTTGTTAGGACACATAGTTTGCAAGCAAGTTCTATTGGTCGACCCCGCAAATATCGCTCTTATCCTTAGTCTGATGCCACCAAAAAATGTGAAAATGCTTCGTGCAACGCTGGGACACACAGGGTACTATTGCAAGTTCATCAAAGGATATGCTACAATTACTGCCCCTATGGAGAAGCTTTTAAAGAAGGATGTTGCATTTGAGTGAAATCAAGAGTGTCAAAGAAGCTTCGCCACAGTGATGGCATCGGTGCCTATACTTGTATTCCCCGACTAGAACAAGGAGTTCCATGTCCATGTTGATGCCTCTTCTATTGCGTTGGGGTAGTCCTTTTGCAACCAGGAAAGCGCGACCTGGATTATCCGATCATATTTGCAAGTAGGAAGTTGTCTTTTGCTTAAAGGAATTACACAACCACTGAAAGAGAGGGCTTGGCCATGGTTTACGCACTACAGAAGTTTCGGCACTATCTATTGGGCAGTCACTTCAAAATGTTCACGAACCACTCCGCTTTGCAATACTTGGTCAATAAGCCTTGGTTGGGGGGGGATCTCTATCGATGGCTGCTACTTTTTCAAGAATTTGACTTCGAGATAATTGTGAAGCCAGGACAATTGAATGTTGGCCTTGATCATCTCTCTCGCATTGAGACAAAAGAAGAACCTGCCAATATTGATGATGGATTGCTTGATGCATAGTTGTTCTGGGTAGATGTTGCAGATTACCATTATGCTCCAATCATTGAGTTCTTGGTAACTCAAGTTTCCCCAGGTGACCTGTTGACCAGTCAGAAGAAGCAGTTGGTAGTGAAGACTTCGGATTTCCAGCTGATTGCTAGGCAATTATACAAATTTTGACCAGATGAAATCTTTCAACGGTGCATATTACCACATGAGCAAGGACCTATTCTAGCAGAAGCACATGCAGGAATCGTGGGAGGCCACTATGGAGGAAGGGCTACCATGAGTAAGGTGTAGCATGGTGGGATATGGTGGCCTACTTTACATAATGATGCGGCAGATTATGTGTGGAGCTGTGATGTTTGTCAGCATGTCGGCAAACCATCATGGTGGGATGAGATGTCGCTTGTGCCATAGGTAACTCTACAACCTTTTAATAAATGGGTGGTGGGATTTGAGGGTCCAATTAATCCATCGGGAAAGAGAACTGGTGCGCAGTACATCATTACAACAACTGACTATCTAACAAGATGGGCAGAGGCCACGCCAGAGTTAGACTGCACCACTGCGACAGTAGCAAAATTCATATTCAAGAATATTGTGACACGGTTTGGATGTCCCAGTATATTGATGAGTGAACAGGGCAGTCACTTTATCAATCGAACGGTGAGACCACTAACCGAGGAGTTGTAGGTGTAGCATAAGAAAAGCACACCATACCATCCGTAGGCGAATGGGATTGTCGAGGCCTTCAACAAAATATTGGAAACCGCACTTACAAAGGTATGTAATGCTAATCACGACGACTAGGATTTGAAAATTCCAGCGGTACTGTGGGCATATCACACCACTTGTAAAAGGCTGACGGGACAGACACCGTTCAAATTGGTATATGGGAAAGAGGCAGTCATGCCTATGGAATACATTGATCCTAGTCTATGTATTGCTACCGCAACTGGCATGGATAATGAGGAAGAACTAGAGGATCGCATTGCATAGTTCATCTAGCTAGAAGAGGATCATTTTATTGCAGGTTTCCACCAGCGCATCGAAAAGGATCGACAAAAGGCATGGCATGATCGCCACATTAAGCAATTTACACATGGAGATTTGGTGTTGTTATACGATGGCAAGTTCATGAAGCATCTAGGTAAGTTACAGATTCACTGGTTATGCCCATATCTTGTTCATTCAATTACTTATGGGGGTGCATTTCAATTACAGCAATTAGATGGTGCGGTGCCGCCTAAAATTGTGAATGGAAGCCGCTTGAAGCCCTATAG
>LPNX011048000.1:1107948-1138387 GCA_001517045.1 Pseudotsuga menziesii | reverse complement strand
AGTAGGTAGATAGTAGCATGGAGAGCACAGAGGAAGAGACTGTGCAAAAATAGAAATCGGTAGCACTGTGAGGAAGACCACCTGGGACAGCCACAGGGCTGCGAGTTGGTCAAATCAGCAATAAATATAGACAGTTAAAGTAGTTAGCCGATGACACTTGGTGAAGTGACGTGCATTTATGACCAATCCGAACGTTAGTGAGATGAGATTGTCGGTAGATTTTGGGTCGTTAATGTTGGATTTGGTCATGATGGACACGGTGGATTTGGCAATGATGAGATTGGATCGGGAATTGGCCATCAGAAGGAGCGAGACGCGGGAGCAAGGCATTGTTCAGTGAATTGAGTGAAGTTTCGAGCTTAGAGCAGTAGTAGAATTTCGTGTGATAGGAAAGGAGTGAGATTGAAGTGTATTCGTTCGCATAGTGAGGATTGTAGAGTGTGGCATGCTGAGAAATCCTGACACAGTCGATATTTCAAGCGAGTAAGAATCCCCCATTCGGACCACGAAAATTGTAGAGGAATTCATGAGCACTCCATTCGGATCCTCTTCGATCCCTAGAGGGGAAGCAGAAGGCCGAGAAGTTCAGTTCCACACCGTTGCAGAAGAGACACACGCGCATGTCTGCTAGGGTGCAAGGGGAGGGAACTAAATAGACCATACCATCAATCTTGGGAGCTATCAAGTCTGCGGAACCCAGGGGTGTCTCCATCAATGATATCCTTGGATATGTTGCTCCAATGCGACCCGAGGCGAAGCCAAAGAAGCTCAACAAGAATCAGAAGTATCTGCCGAAGTTTCCACCACTACCAGACGGGATGACTTGCTCGATGGACATCATACCCGCCTTAGTCAAGATGAAGTACGAAGACCATGATTTGTTGATGTTGAAGGATGTAGCGAATGAACCTTACCAATCATTACCTACGGTGCCTGGCGCGCCTATCCAATGGATTCATAACCCATGGGCGCAGGGCTTGGATAAGTCTGGGTTGTTGGGGATCATTAACATGCCTCATTTTGGGAGATTGAAAGAAGCCAACGCATGCGTCAATCAACTATCGGCGTGCTTTCATGGTGGGATGATGTGGTTGAACGACCCTATTCATGTCACGGTCGACCTAATTTCAGAAATTACGGGCCTACCAAAGGCCAAGGAAGATCCGACACAGTATCTTAGAGGGTGGGACAATGAACAAAAGCTTGCCCAGTAATTTAAGGAGAGATTTAGTTTGCAGCGCGATGGTCGTGCCTATCGCATGGATAGTATTAATGAGCGGGTAGTACGTATCGGGGCATGCATTTTGGCCTGCAAGATCGTCAGAAAGAATGGGCCCGTCCAATGCAATTTGGGAATGGTCGCATGTGCACAAAAATGCGACGAGGGCGTAGAAATAAACTGGTCCCTGTTTTTGTTAAACCAGTTGCTGGAAGATGCTATCACTGCTCAGGTCAGGGAATAACCTTTTTCCTACAGCTGGTTTTTTGTTCTCATTGCATTAGTCACATGGATGGAGCCGGAGGACTACAAGCCGATGTCAGTTGCTGTTGTGGAGGTGTGCAAAGGTGCACGATATCATTAATTGTGGTAGGTTGAGGAGCCCGGTCGACAGACAAACTGTGCAATCCATTTTTGGGTCTATTGGGAAGCGCTACAAGCCGCAGCCGTCAAGGTTCCCCGATTATCCAATTCTGTAGCATTCAAATATCAGAGGATCCTTCGGTTTGATATCAAACCTCATTCCATTTATATCCAGGCAAGACGGGACCCCGACAAGCAATGGCTTCCTATGGCCTATAAAATCACAAATGAAGAATTGGATGCCGTAGTTCAGGAGTAGCCGATTGAATGGCACAAAACTGTGAGCGCAGAGGAGATATCTATGGGGCCGCTAGAAGATTCCCATGGCGAGCCTATCCAAGCATAGCAAAGTATTCATGACTCCGATGGAGAGTCGTCAACGAAATCTGATCCAAAGCCACAACGCACCTTTGAGGAGAACTGAACCAAAAGGTGCATAGACCTTAACACGGTCAGTAGCTCCCGCTCTATGATGGAGAACCAACTCCAGTGGCTCATCAAGGCTGTCATGGACTCATCCGATGCCGCAGCGCAAGCCATGCGTTATTCCACCAAGAAGGGTTCACTGCGGTAAGAGATAAGTTAGATTCTATTAATGATGTTGTTTCAAAAACAACACCAGAGAGGGCTGTGATGCAGGAATTCCCAGCGATTAGCACCGATCCGCGGGCTAGGAACATCCAAGTTCCCCCGACTGAAATCGACATGGGCAGTGAAGAAGTGAACTCGTTGCTGCACCCGTTACTGAGCATTGCTTTGGATCTCAATAAGTTACCTACTCAGGTTCTAGTGCAGCTCCAGCAGGTCGCCGGCCAGGAGTTGGCTGACAGGCATAAGGAGCTGAGCGATGGGTACGTGCAATCATAGGACAAGACTAATAAGCTGCAGGAAGAAGCTGATGAGCTGCGGCAAGTCAAAGGGCAGCTTATGGAAGAAAAGGTGCAAGATATTTCCACATTGAAGTGAGCACAGGAAGAACTACAGCGGAAAGCCGTCGAAGAAATCAATGAGTTAAATAAGGAGCAAGACCGCCTCGTTGTTGAGAAAGCGTAGCTCTGTGCTAGATGCGATGCATTTGAGAAATTTGTTCATGAGGCATGTCAACACATCTACGAAAGCACAGAGAAACTCACTGCAGTTACCAAGGCCAAGAGACTTGGAGAAGTAATTTCCCAGCTCCAGTTGACCAACAATTTGTTGAATTCCCTTGTTTACCCTGAGACGTCGCCTGAGCAGATTATCAAGCAGAAAATTACCATTAAAGATATCATGTCCTAGTTTAAAGCTATGGAGTAGGAAGCGAAGATGATCACCAAGGAAACAACACAGTTCTGTCAAAGTGTCGTCCAGGATGACCAACTGGACCAATTGACCAAGCAAGCACGGGAAGCTGAAGCCCAGTTGATGACACTAAAGACGTCCCTAAGAGCAATGCCTCTCATGGTTCAGATTACGCGCGTCGACGAATTGAAGGACCTGCAACAGAGAGTCGCCAAATCCCAAGAACACCATCACAAGCACAGCACTCAGCTGGAGGAATTCCAAGAAATTGGTGAGCAGTTGGTTGTCAAAGCATTCGCTGCGCTACAGGCGGTACAAAAAGGTAGGTAGATGGTGGGTAGCAAGGCAGGGGAGGCACACCCGCTGAAGGCAGGGGAGGCACACCCGGTGAAGCAGGACATGCTAAATTGTCAAGACACAACTGAACAAGTCTAGCTCAAGGTTCATGAGATCTCGCAGTAGTTCTAGGACTTCAAGACCAAGAAAATGAAGTACACCCTTTCTACCTGACGTGGCTCAAGGACGAGCCACAAGACTATGTTGGGGGACTACTAGTAGGGGTTTTTGGTAAGTGAGTTGCACAGCACCACGGAGACTGCAAAAACTCATGCAACACCACGCATGACCAAATCAGCATGATAGGAGAAAGATAACCATTTTTGGAATTTCTTATGCAATTTTGTACCAATTGACCACATTTTGTGGATATAGGTCACTAGTTTGTTAGAAGTTTGTTAGAAGTTAGTTAAAAGTGGACCTTGGATGTAAAGGCGCAAGCCTATATATAGAGAGTTAGAATTGAAATTGTAAAGAGAGCACATATGAATGAAAGAAAGAGATCATTGATGTGGAAGATCAATCAATCAATCCATTTTTTTGATCTGTGTGATATTGTCGCTTCATTTTGTTCCTGAGCAGTTTTGGCTCTGTCTAAGTTGACCAACTATTGAATCTTGGGTCATGATCATTCTCCTATTGTGTAGAAGTACTATATGTTTTGGATCTGTTGCGCAAAAGTAATATGACATGATGGATGTTTCCCTAAATTGATCTTGTCTCTTATTTCTTTCCTGTCTTTATGTGCTACGATGTCAATGATGGATGTTTACTGAATCTGTCGTATGAATAAATGACACTACTGTGATGGATAAGTGAATGATGCAATATGTTAGTGATATGTTAGTTATGTTGATAGATTATGTGATGAATGTTGCGATACTAATTAACTATCCCTGAAGAATCTGATGAGTATGTTGCTGAAATCGCGGATGCCCTGTCCTCCCTTCTTACTGCCGGAAACTTGGTTCCGACAGCTCTCCCTTGAACATCTCGGGTGAGACTTCAACCACTCTGTGGGTGTTGCTGGGCAGGGTGAAACCTGTCTGGGTCGGTGCTCAGGGAGATCGCGCTGGTTGGGCGTCGACACACTGAGAACCCTTGTCAACGAGGATTTGTTGGTGGGGTCTTTCCAACATGCATACCCTTTACTCAGTCTAGTCTCTTTTGTTGGAGTCAAACAAAAGAGTGGTCTAGAGAAGAGGACCCCCAAATATATATATGAAGAAACAATCGCATTCCTCTCACTTTTGTAATTTAAGACAATCACACTTTCCTCCTTTATAGGGATGTCAAAACCCAAGACCTTTGATTTCCCCAAATTTTTTTAATCTTTTAAGTGTCACAAAAAGAAGCTAAGATGTCAAGCTGTCTTTGGAGACCTTTCATTGAGTGCAACATCATGATAATTCATCTTCAAATATGAGAACGACAATAGAGACTTCAAAGAGTAAACATCCATCTGTGGCACCTAATGCATTTGTTATGATTTCTAAATCTAAAAATTTGTAGAGGGGAGTAGACATCCTTGTTTAACCCATATGATGCCATGGACATCAACTATCTCACCAACTTTCAATTTTACCTCATCAACAATGGCCTCATAAAATGTCAGCATAAGCGCAACCTCCAAGGTTGGAATACCCGAGGCCATAAGCCTTTCAACTAGAAAGTGTCAAGGAAATGTATCAAATGCATTGTGGAATTCCACTACATAGAAATATACTTTACACTTGGTCTCCATGGTTGGCTCAATCATGGATGTCAAAGCGATGATATGATTATTAATACCATGGTTTCTCGGAACCCTCCTTATCCTTTGGCCCTTAGCCACTTTTTCCCCCATCTAGATATGTGGGTGTCTAAGGCCATGACAAAGATTTTAGCCAAGAAATGGGTCACAAATATATATTTATACAAATTTGAGGTGGGGGTTAGTAGGACTGTTGGACTATGTTTTAAAAAACTCAACTTTTAGATTCTCCACATATTCAGATTTCTTGCCTTGAATTTTAAGGATGGGACAAAGGATTAGGAAATGAGAGAAGAAATGGCAATGAATAGGTTTTAGGTTAACTCAAATGCTTGGTTGGTTTAGAGCAGTGTAAAGGTTGGAGGTAGAGCCAAACCAAGTGGAGAGGCCAAATTGTGTACACATTGATTTCTAAGGGGGGGGACTCTCCAAACAAATTTGGGAGTGAACTAGAAGAGGTTGAGTATAGTCATGGATTTGTCCAAGAATACATCATAAAAGGTTGAGTAGAGTCATGGTGGTAGTTCCTCTTTTTTTCTCCTAAGAATGCTCTTATAGATTTTCGACAATTGCTTTAACTTGGAGGATCAATGCATTATAATATGTTTGGTTAGAATCTGAATGTTTTTGCAATCTAAATCATACGAAACATTACGAGGCTAGTGTCCAATCCTAGGATGATAAAACGTAAGAATGGAATGGGGGAAGTGTTTAGTTCAAAAGACCAAATGGTTTGGGTGGAGCAAGGGGAGTAACCATCAGAATCATGGGTATCATAGAATCCTTATTTTGAGGAGATTTTTGTACTATTCATCGAAATGGTGATCAAAATGGATGATGGTAGATTGACGATGTTGACTTAGACTTGGATCAACAAGGGGTCTATAAGTGGAAGATCGAACGGGTATCATATGCTTAGAGGAGCCTTGTTTTGAGGAAGTTCGTGTATTGTTCATCGAACTAGTGATCAAAATAAATGATGGTGGATTAGTGACATTAACTTAGGCTAGGATCAACAAGGGGTCTATAAGTGGAAGATCAAATTTTGAATGTAACATGTGCATGAACTACAATGGGAGGTAGTTGATTTACACAAATGTTGGATATTATGTTAGTCATAGATAAAATACTCATAACATTGTCCACAACGTGATTTCCACCAACATAACGATAACAAGTAAAGGCACCAAAACCCTAAGAAACATGGAAGACCATTTAACTCTATCTTGTCATGGGATTCACCAAACTTAATATGATGTCTATCATAAGGTATGATTGTGAAACCTCAAACTATCTCAAGAGAATGTCTAGGCCATGAACTTACTTTTTATGAAAGTGAAACCTCAAGGTATGTATAAATAGCCCATTCCTCTCATCCCAACTCATATAATTTGATTAAATGTAAAAGTGTATCATATAACTAGCATTACATAATTATATCACAAACATTGAAATTGCCTAAAAAAAAATATCATCACCCATAATTGAAAACAACATTACCCAATAAAATAACACTCATAGCTGAAAACAACATCACCCATAGCTAAAAACTTGGAGATCTTAAAAAGCAAGTCCATAAATGAGGATTCACCCTCTCAAGAGGCAAGTCCATAAATAAGGATTTGCCCTCGCTTATTATAGCATGTGTATATAGAAAAAATAACAAATTGCAATATACAATTTGACAATTGAGTGTCATCTTTCTATCAATAAGCATAAGACCTTCGCATGCAAATCTGAGCATCCTCCTTGTACCTTAGCAAAATAGATCATCCGATTTTCCCTCTATTTCCGACTGGTTTTTATTTTGGTCATAATCTTCACGAAATTTTCAAAAATTGTAAAAGTATTGTTAGATTTTACAGAATGTGGGATGTTTGGAGGTTTTGATGTTACTTAATTTCATTTCTGCACTTAAAATTGCTCAACAAACAACAAAAATTACAAGATTTTGTGAGTTTAATTCACCGGCTAAAAAAACCAGAAAATCAAAATTGTCCCCTAGTTAAAAAGCTCCAAGCCATGCAACAGCCTATCAGCGTTTGTAACGACGGCAGAGCTCTTTCTTATAAGCAGATAACCATGTAAACTCGCCGAAAGCAAGCCCAAAGGTTTCTCCTTTGTATACATATCAGTGATATCAGAGCCCACCTCCCTAGTTTATTAGCCTCCATTTTAAGCCCTTGATCTTTACACTCATTATTGCCGATTCTCCTCTATAATTAAGAAAAGAAAGTTTATCAGATGGTCGAGTTAATTGAATTGCTTAAGACGAATTAATTCCCCGAGGTCCTCGTCTAGACTCTAGAGATCACTGTTAATTCCCCGAGGTCCAGCTGCAGGTCAATTAACTACAGGAATTGGTTGTTTAATGTACATCAACTTTTCTGACTATGACGGCGGACGCAGGGCCCAGGGGGAACGTGTAAAGGTTGATGCGGAGCGATGTCGGTGTCCATTCTGAAAGTATGAGACAGTCGCCAGAAAATGTCGACAGCGTGACTGTTAGGAGGATTGCCGACAATCGCGTGAGAATCGATAAACTCAGTATTGTCGCTGGACGACAGCCCAAGAAACTTTCAGATTTTTTAAGACAAACTATTTATTTATTTTTAGGGTGGAAAGCTAAAATTAACCAGTCTATTAGATAGTTTTTAATGGATAGTAGCTGTCTAGCAGATCTTGGATCTCAAGAAACTTCAGATACTATGTGGTGAGATCTAAATCTTGCTAGGCAGCTGTTGTCTGCCTGGGCAGCTACCATGGCTTTAAAGCTTGCACAACAAGCTAACTATTGATTGGAGAAAAGCTTATACATATAAAAAAATCTCAACAATTTTTTTATTTCAATAAATAATTAATAAATCCCATCTATATCTCTGTATCTCGTGACTTTATCCTTGATTAGCCAATAAACTGCTTACACAGATTAACTAACTTACGGATAAGAATCTATCTGCAGGTGTAGGTATCAATATGTTTTAGTCTTTTGTTGGGTGAGGTGCTTTTTGCAGTTTAAACAACAAATTTCAGGATTTCAGCCATTTTAAGGATACTGCACCTTAATTTTATATCGTAATTTTGTCCGAATCGTTGAAATTTGATATTATATAATATATTTTTCTAAATCGTTGGAATTCGGTTGAATAAATAAAGCTCACATTATTTGTGTTGTAAAGTCATGAACCAAACCTCTCTATCCAAGAAAGCCAACTCTTACTCCAAGATTGAAAAGAGTCAATATATAAACCTGTCTGTCCAAGAAAGCCAAACTCTTATTCCAAGATTGAAGAGAATATACAAACCTGTCTGTCAAAGAAAGCCAAACTTTGATTCCAAGATGAGAGAGAGTCAAAAGTTCTTAACATCGTTTCAAGATTTATACCAGAAAGAGGAACGTTGAAAACAATTTTTTTTATTATTATATAATTTGTTTTAGAAAATGGCAGTTCCTTTAATTAATAAATAAATAAAACATTGGTTAATTAATAAATAAATAAATAAAACATTGGTTTGTGTGAGATAAAAAATAAAATAAAAAAAGTCTTTCATAGTACCTGTTTACATGTAAGTTTGGAGAACTTAACGCTGCTAACTATGAAAGCTAACAAAAGCCTGGCCGTGATGGCCTCCCTATGCAATGGCTTTATGGATATCCTTGAAGGTGATCTCTTAGAGGTAATATGGATATCCTTGAAGGCGATCTTTTAGAGGTAATAGATGAATTCATAGTTAGGGGAATGATACATGGCTCATTTAATAGCATTTTTATTTTTCTCATCCTAAAGAAGGACAAAGCTATAGTCTTTGATGATTTTCACTCCATCTCCTTCTACAACGTTGTATACAAGATTATAGCAAAGGTTCTTGCTAATAGAGTGAAGGGTATCCTTTCGGAGTTGATCAGAGTTGAACAATTTGCTTGCCTTGCGAAAAGACACATTCATGAACCTATCGCTAGGAAAATGTCTATGGCCCTCTTCAAAGTTGACTTATCTAAAGCCTACGACCATGTCAACTAGTCCCTTGTCAGATTAATCGTTATACATATTGATTTTTCTTTGACAACGGTTAATTGGATCCTTGCTATCATTCAGTCTGTTTCTTTCTCGATCGTTATCAATGGATCTGCTGCAAACTTTTTCCGGCCTAGTCGTGGCCTCCAACAGGGATGCCCATTAGCTCCCCTCATATTTATTTTAATGATGGATGGACTCAGTCGCATGAACTCCAATGCCACTTCAAGGGATTCCAATTTGATGGTAATGTCTATGTCTCTCACCTTTTTTTCGTTGACGATATGTTGTTTTCCACAGATGGATCCTGCATGAATACTCTTTTATTCAAATCTATATTGAGGATATTTTGTTCATCCACTGGTATGGTATGGAATAGCTCGAAATCATCAATGTCTTATACGAATCTAGAACCTGTGGAGGAAGCATGGCATTCTACCAAATTCTACTATACCTCTGTCAACATTTCTCTGGGCCTCAAATACCTAGGCTTTCTCATCAAACCCAATGACTATTCTTGCAAATATTGGACTTAGATGACATTACGCATTCAAAAAAGGCTCAATCTCTGGTGCAACAAATGGATCTCCCACGAGGTTCGTCTAGTCATGATTAACTCGATACTTGAGGCCATACCTGTCTTCTGGATTTCATTATCCTTCGTCCCTGCAGGAATTCTTCAGAGGATCCGGAAGCTTTGCAAAATTTTTATATGGTGTTGACCCGATAAAGAACATGCTCTCTCTTGGATTGTGTGGCAAAGGATCTCCTACCCCAAATCACAGGGTGGTTGGGTATCAAATACCTTACTTGTTTTGCCAAGGCCCTAGTTGTCAAATGCTCATGGAAAATTATAAAAGGAGTGGGTTTGTGGAACCATTTTAGTTGTCAAAAATATATTTCTCCCCTTTCTATTGATGAATGGATATGTGCCAAAGATAAGTCATCCAAGAACATCTTTAACATATGGAAGGCAATCATTAAGTCATTTGATCTAATTGGAGGTTGGTTAGCATGGAAAGTTGGCAACGAAAAAGGTATACAGATCGACCAAGATCTGTGGATAGGATGCACTGATTTTGTTTGTTTTTCTGATGAAATGACACTATCATTGATTCATTGCGATCTCATCCATATGCTTCAAATTCAAAAATAGGGTTTAAATCCTCTTTTCAAACAGACTTGGTTAACGGCTGATGAACTTGATCTATCTGTTAGGGAGATCCTTATTTGGGACAGATATATTCAGTCTCTTTCGGATAGCAATATTTTTCTTACCAACAAGGCTGGTGATCTGCTCTAGGTTAAGAATACCAAAGGAAGATCCTACTCTCCCAAGCTGGGGTAACTGGCTCTTAGAGAGGAGGAATACGCCCCCCCACGAACTGGTGGTGCAGGAACATATGGAAAATTCTTTAGCCACTTAAAAAATATATATATTTCTATGGCTTGCACTTGAAGGTAAAGTTCCTATCTGGGATGTATTGTCCCGCGGGTTTAAAATCGGGTCAAGAAGATTCCAAACCCTGTAGTAGCATGGCGAGCACAGAGGAAGAGACTGCGCAAGGATAGAAATTGGTAGCGCTGTGAGGAAGACAACCTGCGACAGCCACAGGGCTATGAGTTGGTCAAAAAAGCAATAAATATAGACAGTTAAAGTAGTTAGCCGATGACACTTGGTGAAGCGACGTGCATTTATGACCAATCCGACCGTTAGTGAGATGAGATTTTCGGTAGATTTGAGGTCGTTAATGTTGGATTTGGTCATGATGGACACGGTGGATTTGGAAATGATGAGATTGGATCAGGAATTGGGCATCAGAAGGAGCGAGACGCGGGAGCAAGGAATTGTTCAGTGAATTGAGTGAAGTTTCGAGCTTAAAGCAGTAGTAGAATTTCGTGTGATAGGAAAGGAGTGAGATTGAAGTGTATTCGTTCACATAGTGAGTATTGTAGAGTGTGGCATGCTGAGCAATCCTGACACAGTCAAGATTTCGAGCAAGTAAGAATCCCCCGTTCGGCCCACAGAAATTATAGAGGAATTCATGAGCATTCCAGTCAGATCCTCTTCGATCCCTAGAGGGAAGCAGAAGGCCTAGAAGCCCAGTTCCACACCGTCGCAGAAGAGACACATGCGCATGTCTGCTAGGGTGCAAGGGGAGGGAACTGAATAGACCATACCATCAATCTCGGAAGCTATCAAGTCTGCAGAACCCAAGGGTGTCTCCATCAATGATATCCTTGGATATGTCGCTCCAACGTGACCCAGGGCGAAGCCAAAGAAGCTCAACAAGAATCAGAAGTATCTGCCAAAGTTTCCGCCGCTACCAGACGGGATGACTTGCTTGATGGACATCATACCTGTCTTGGTCAAGATGAAGTACGAAGACCATGATTTGTTGATGTTGAAGGACATAGCGGATAAACCTTACCAATCATTACCTACGGTGCCTAGCACGCCTATCCAATGGATTCCTCACCCATGGGCGCAGGGCATGGATAAGTCTGGGTTGTTGGGGATCATTAACATGCCTCATTTTGGGAGATTGAATGAAGCCAACGCATGCATCAAAAAACTATTGGCATGCTTTCATGGTGGGATGATGTGGTTGAACGACCCTATTCATGTCACGGTTGACCTAATTTTAGAAATTACGGGCCTACCAAAGACCGGGGAAGATCCGACACAGTATCTTAGAGGGTGGGACAATGAGAAAAAGCTTTCCCAGTAATTGAAGGAGAGATTTAGTTTGCAGGGCGATGGCCACGCCTATCGCATCGACAGTATTAATGAGCGGGCAGTGTGTATTGGGGCGTGCATTTTGGCCTGCAAGATCGTCAAAAAGAATGGGCTCGTCCAATGCAATTTGGGAATGGTCGTGTGTGCACAAAAATGTGCTGAAGGCATAGAAATGAACTGGTCCCTGTTTCTGTTAAACCAATTGCTAGAAGATGCTGTCACCACTCGGGTCGGGGAATAACCTTTTTCCTATAGCTGGTTTTTTGTTCTCATTGCATTAGTCACATGGATGGAGACGAAGGACTACCAGCCAATGTCAGTTGTTGTTGTGGAGGTGTGCAAAGGTGCATGGTATCAGAACTTGTGGTGGGTCAAGGAGCACGGTCGACAAACGAACTGTGCGATCCATTTTTGGGTCTATTGGGAAGCGTTGCAAGCCGCAGTCGTCAAGGTTCCCCGATTATCCAATTCTGCAGCATTCAAATGTCAGAGGATCCTTCGGTTTGATATCGGACTTCATTCCATTTATATCCAGGCGAGAAGGGACCCTGACAAGCAATGGCTTCCTATGGCCTCTAAAATCGCAGATGAAGAATTGGATGTCGTAGTTCAGGAGTGGCCAATTGAATGGTGCAAAACTATGAGCGCGAAGGAGATATCTACGGGGCCACTAGCAGATTCCCATGGCGAGCATGTCCAAGCATAGCAAAGTATTCACGACTCCGATGGAGAGTCGTCAACAAAATATGATCCAGAGCCACAACGTACCTTTGAGGAGAACCGAACCAAAAGGCGCATAGACCTTGATGTGGTCAGCATTTCCCATTCTATGATGGAGAACCAACTCTAGCGGCTCATCAAGGTTGTCATGGACTCATCCGATGCTGTAGCGCAAGCCATGCGTCAGTCCACCAAGAAGGGTTCACTGCGATAAGAGCTAAGTTAGATTCTATTTATGATGTTGTTTCAAAAACAACACTAGAGAGGGCTGTGATGCAGGAATTCCCAGCGATTAGCACCGATCTGCGGGCTAGGAAAGTCCAAGTTCCCTCGACTGAAATTGACGTAGGCAGTGAAGAAGTGAACTCGTTGCTGCAGCCGTTACTGAGCATTGCTTTGGATCTCAATAAGTTACCTACTCAGGTTCTAGTGCAGCTCCAGCAGGTCATCGACTAGGAGTTGGCTGACAAGCATAAGGAGCTGAGCGATGGGTACGTGTAATCGCAGGACGCGACTAATAAGCTCCAAGAAGAAGCTAATGAGCTGCGAAAAGTCAAAGAGCGGCTTATGGAAGAAAAGGCGCAAGATATTTCCACATTGAAGCGAGCACAGGAAGAGCTACAGTGGAAAGCCGTCGAAGAAATCACTGAGTTAAAGAAGGAGCAAGATCGCCTCGTTGTTGAGAAAGCACAGCTCTGTGCTAGCTGCGATGCGGTTGAGAAAGTTGTTGACGATGCATGTCAACACATCTACGAAAGCACAGAGGAACTCACTGCAGTTACCAAGGCCAAGAAACTTGGGGAAGTAATTTCCCAGCTCCAGTTGACCAACAATATGTTGAATTCCCTTGTTTACCCCAAGACGTTGCCTAAGCATATTGTCGAGTGAAAAATGACCATTGAAGAGATCGTGGCCCAGTTTGAAGCTATGGAGTAGGAAGCGAAGATGATCACCAAGGAAACAACACAGTTTTGTCAAAGTGTCATCCAGGATGACCAACTGAACCAATTGACCAAGCAACCACGCGAAGCTGAAGCCCAGTTGATGACGCTGAAGACGTACCTAAGAGCAATGCCTCTCATGGTTCATATTACGTGCATCGACAAATTGAAGGATCTACAGCAAAGAGCCACCAAATCCCAAGAACACCATCAAAAGCACAGCACTCAGCTGGAGGAATTCCAAGAAATTGGTGAGCAGTTGGCTGTCAAAGCATTCATTGCACTACAGGCGGTACAGAAAGGCAGGCAGATGGTGGGTAGCAAGGCAGGGGAGGTGCACCCACTGAATCAGGACATGCTAAATTGTCAAGACACAACTGAACAAGTCTAGCTCAATATTCATGAGATCTCGCAATAGTTCTAGGACTTCAAGTCCAAGAAAACGGAGTACACCCTGTCTACCTGACGTGGCTCAAGGACGAGCCACAAGACTGTGTTGGGGGCCTACTGGTAGGGGTTTTGGGTAAGTGAGTTGCACAACACCGCAGAGACTACGGAAACTCATGCAACACCGCGCACGACCAAATCAGCGTGCTAGGAGAAAGATAACCGTTTTTGGAATTTCTTATGCAATATTGTACCAATTGACCACATTTTGTGGATATAGGTCACTAGTTTGTTAGAAGTTAGTTAAAAGTGGACCTTGGATGTAAAGGCGCAAGCCTATATATAGAGAGTTAGAATTGAAATTGTAAAGAGAGCACATATGAATGAAAGAAAGAGATCATTGATACGGAAGATCAATCAATCAATCCATTTTTTTGATCTGTGTGATATTGTTGCTTCATTTTGTTCCTGAGCAGTTTTGGCTCTGTCTGTGTCGACCAGCTATTGAATCTTGGGTTGTGATCATTCTCCTATTGTGTAGAAGTACTGTATGTTTTGGATCTGTTGCACAGAAGTAATATGACATGATGGATGTTTCCCTAAATTGATCTTGTCTCTTATTTCTTTCCTTTCTTTATGTGTTGCGATGTCAATGATGGATGTTTACTGAATCTGTCATATGAATAAATGACACTACTGTGATGGATAAGTAAATGATGCAATTTGTTAGTGATATGTTAGTTATGTTGATAGATTATGTGATGAATGTTGCGATACTAATTAACTATCCCTGAAGAATCTGATGAGTATGTTGTTGAAGTCACAGATGCCCTGTCCTCCCTTCTTACTGCCAAAAACTTGGTTCCAACAGCTCTCCCTCGAACATCTCGAGTGAGACTTCATCTGCTCTACGGGTGTTGTCGGGCAGAGTGAAACCTGTCTAGGTCGGTGCTCAAGGAGATCACGCTGGTTGGGCATCGACAGAGTGAGAACCCCTGTCGAAGAAGATTTGTTGGTGGGGTCTTTCCAACATGCATACCCTTTACTCAGTCTAGTCTCTTTTGTTGGAGTCAAACAAAAGTGTGGTCTAGAGAAGAGGACCCCCAAATATATATATGAAGAAACAATCGCATTCCTCTCACTTTTGTAATTTAGGACAATCACACTTTCCTCCTTTATAGGGATGTCAAAACCCAACACCTTTTAATTTTTCCAAAAAATTTTAATCTTTTAAGTGTCACAAAAAGAAGCTAAGATGTCAATTTGTCTTTGGAGACCTTTCATTGAGTGCAACATCATGATAATTCATCTTCAAAGATGAGAACGACAATAGAGACTTCAAAGAGTAAACATCCATCTGTGGCACCTAATGCGTTTCTTATGATTTCTAAATCTCAAAATTTGTAGAGGGGAGTAGACATCCTTGTTTAACCCATATGATGCCATGGACATCAACTATCTCACCAACTTTCAATTTTACCTCATCAACAATGGCCTCAAAAAATGCCAGCATAAGCGCAACCTCCAAGGTTGGAATACCCAAGGCCATAAGCCTTTCAACTAGAAAATGTCAAGGAAATGTATCAAATGCATTGTGGAATTCCACTACATAGAAATATACTTTACACTTGGTCTCCATGGTTGGCTCAATCATGGATGTCAAAGCAATGATATGATTATTAATACCATGGTTTCTCGGAACCCTCCTTATCCTTTGGCCCTTAGCCACTTTTTTCCCCATCTAGATATGTGGGTGTCTAAGGCCATGACAAAGATTTTAGCCAAGAAATGGGTCACAAATATATATTTATACAAATTTGAGGTGGGGGTTAGTAGGACTGTTGGACTATGTTTTAAAAAACTCAACTTTTAGATTCTCCACATATTCAGATTTCTTGCCTTGAATTTTAAGGATGGGACAAAGGATTAGGAAATGAGAGAAGAGACAGCAATGAATAGGTTTTAGGTTAACTCAAATGCTTGGTTGGTTTAGAGCATTGTAAAGGTTGGAGGTAGAGCCAAACCAAGTGGAGAGGCCAAATTGTGTACACATTGATTTCTAAGGGTGGGGAACTCTCCAAATGAATTTGGGAGTGAACTAGAAGAGGTTGAGTATAGTCATGGATTTGTCGAAGAATACATCATAAAAGGTTGAGTAGAGTCATGGTGGTAGTTCCTCTTTTTTTCTCCTAAGAATACTCTTATAGATTTTCGACAATTGCTTTAACTTGGAGGATCAATGCATTATAATATGTTTGGTTAGAATCTAAATGTTTTTGCAATCTAAATCATACGAAACATTACGAGGCTAGTGTCCAATCCTAGGATGATAAAAAGTAAGAATGGAATGGGGGAAGTGTTTAGTTCAAAAGACCAAATGGTTTGGGTGGAGCAAGGGGAGTAACCATCAGAATCATGGGTATCATAGAATCCTTATTTTGAGAAGGTTTATGTACTGTTCATCGAAATGGTGATCAAAATGGATGATGGTAGATTGACGATGTTGACTTAGACTTGGATCAACAAGGGGTCTATAAGTGGAAGATCAAACAGGTATCATATGCTTAGAGGAGCCTTGTTTTGAGGAAGTTTGTGTATTGTTCATCGAACTAGTGATCAAAATAAATGATGGCAGATTAGTGACATTAACTTAGGCTAGGATTGACAAGGGGTCTATAAGTGGAAGATCAAATTTTGAATGTAACATGTGCATGAACTACAATGGGAGGTAGTTGATTTACACAAATGTTGGATATTATGTTGGTCATAGATAAAATACTCATAACATTGTCCACAACGTGATTTCCACCAACATAACGATAACAAGTAAAGGCACCAAAACCCTAAGAAACATGGAAGACCATTTAACTCTATCTTGTCATGGGATTCACCAAACTTAATATGATGTCTATCATAAGGTATGATTGTGAAACCTCAAACTATCTCAAGAGAATGTCTAGGCCTTGAACTTACTTTTTATGAAAGTGAAACCTCAAGGTATGTATAAATAGCCCATTCCTCTCATCCCAACTCATATAATTTGATTGAATGCAAAAGTGTATCATATAACTAGCATTACATAATTATATCACAAACATTGAAATTGCCTAAAAAAAATATCATCACCCATAACTGAAAACAACATTACCCAATAAAATAACACTCATAGCTGAAAACAACATCACCCATAGCTAAAAACTTGGAGATCTTAAAAAGCAAGTCCATAAATGAGGATTCACCCTCTCAAAAGGCAAGTCCATAAATAAGGATTTGCCCTCGCTTATTATAGCATGTGTATATAGAAAAAGTAACAAATTGCAAGATACAATTTGACAATTGAGTGTCCTCTTTCTATCAATAACCATAAGACCTTGGCATGCAAATCTGAGCATTCTCCTTGTACCTTAGCAAAATAGATCATCCCATTTTCCCTTTATTTCTGACTGGTTTTTATTCTGGTCATAATCTTCACTAAATTTTAAAAAATTGTAAAAGTATTGCTAGATCTTACAGAGTGTGGGATGTTTGGAGGTTTTGATGTTAAAAATTTCATTTCTGCATTTAAAATCGCTCAACAAACAACAAAAATTACAAAATTTTGTGAGTTTAATTCACTGACTCAAAAAAAACCAGAAAGTCAAAATCGTCCCCTGATTAGAAAGCTCCAAGCCAAATGCATGCAATAGCCTATCAGCGTTTGGAACGACGGCAGAGCTCTTTCTTATAAGCAGATAACCATGTAAACTCGCCGAAAACAAGCCCAAGGGTTTCTCCTTTGTATACATATCAGTGATATCACAGCCCACCTCCCTAGTTTATTAGCCTCCATTTTAAGCCCTTGATCTTTACACTCATTATTGCCGATTCTCCTCTAGAATTAAGAAAAGAAAGTTTATCAGATAGTTGAGTTAATTGAATTGCTTAAGACGAATTAATTCCCCGAGGTCCTCGTCTAGAGAACACTGTTAATTCCCCGAGGTCCAGCTGCAGGTCAATTAACTACAGGAATTGGTTGTTTAATGTACATCAACTTTTCTGACTATGACGGCGGACGCAGGACCCAGGGGGAACGTGTAAAGGTTGATGCGGAGCGATGTCGGTGTCCATTCTGAGAGTATGAGACAGTCGCCAGAAAATGTCGGCAGCGTGACTGTTAGGAGGATTGCCGACAATCGCGTGAGAATCGATAAACTCAGTATTGTTCCTGGAGGACAGCGCATGAAACTTTCAGACTTTTTTAAGACAAACTATTTATTTTTAGGGTGGAAGGCTAAAATTAACCAGTCTGCTGCATAGTTTTTAATAGGATGGTAGCTGTGTAGCAGGTGGTTGGATCTCAAGAAACTTGAGATACTGTGTCTGGGAGATCTAAATCTTGCTAGACAGCTGTTGTCTGCCTGCTATGCAGCTACCATGGCTTTAAAGCTTGTTGATTGGAGAAAAACTTATACATATAAAAAATCTCAACAAATTTTTTATTTCAATAAATAATTAATAAATCCAGCTAATCCTCAACTAAACATCAAAACTAGAATATATCTCAACAAAATTAACCCCAATAAATAAAATAAGCCCATCTATATCTCTGAATCTCATGACTTTATCCTTGATTAGCCAATAAACTGCTTACACAGATTAACTAACTTACGAATAAGAATCTATTTGCAGGTGTAGGTATCAATATGTTTTAGTCTTTTGTTGGGTGAGGTGCTTTTTGCAGTTTAAACAACAAATTTCAGGATTTCAGCCATTTTAAGGATACTGCACCTTAATTTTATATCGTAATTTTGTCCGAATCGTTGAAATTTGATATTATATAATATATTTTTCTAAATCGTTGGAATTCGGTTGAATAAATAAAGCTAGAGTAAGCTAGCTATGGAGCAATCCTCCCTCATCTGATGGAGGAGGAGCAAAGTTAACGTTGACTTTGCTCCTCCTCCGTCCGATGGAGGGAGGATTGCTCCATAGCTAGCTCACTCCAATAAAGCTCACATTATTTGTGTTGTAAAGTCATGAACCAAACCTCTCTATCCAAGAAAGCCAACTCTTGCTCCAAGATTGAAAAGAGTCAATATATAAACCTGTCTGTCCAAGAAAGCCAAGCTCTTATTCCAAGAATGAAGAGAGTCAATATACAAACCTGTCTGTCAAAGAAAGCCAAACTTTGATTCCAAGATGAGAGAGAGTCAAAAGTTTTTAACATCATTTCAAGATTCATACCAGAAAGAGGAACGTTGAAAACAATTTTTTTTATTATCATATAATTTGTTTTAGAAAATGGCAGTTCCTTAAAAAGAAAATGCTCTCTGTGATAATTAAAAAAAAGTCTTTCATAGTAACTGTTTACATGTAAGTTTGGGGAACTTAAGGCTGCTATCTATGAAAGCTGGCAAAAGCCTGGTCGTGAGGGCCTCCCTATTGAATTCTGCAATGGCTTTATGGATATCCTTGAAGGTGATTTATTAGAGGTAATATGGATATCCTTGAAGGTGATCTCTTAGAGGTAATAGATGAATTCATAGTTAAGGGAATGATACATGGCTCATTTAATAGCATTTTTATCTACCTCATCCTAAAGAAGGACAGAGCTACAGCTTTCGATGATTTTCACCCCATCTCCTTCTGCAACGTTGTATACAAGATTATAGCAAAGGTTCTTGCTAATAGAGTGAAGGGTATCCTTTCGGAGTTGATCAAAGTTGAACAATTTGCTTGCCTTGCAAAAAGACACATTCATGAACCTATCACTAGGAAAATGTCTATGGCCCTCTTCAAAGTTGACTTATCTAAAACCTGTGACCATGTCAACTGGTCCCTTGTCAGATTAATCCTTATACATATTGGTTTTTCTTTGACAACGGTTAATTGGATCCTTGCTATCATTCAGTCTGTTTCTTTCTCGGTCAATATCAATGGATCTACTGCAAACTTTTTTAGGCCTAGTCATGGCCTCTGACAGAGATGCGCATTAGCTCCCCTCATATTTATTTTAATGATGGATGGACTCATTTGCATGATCTCCAATGCCACTTCTACTAGAGCCTTCAAGGCATTCCAATTTGATGGTAATGTCTATGTCTCTCACCTTTTTTTCGTTGACGATATGTTGTTTTCCACATATGGATCCTGCATGAATACTCTTTTATTCAAATATATATTGAGGATATTTTGTTCATCCACTGGTATGGTATGGAATAGCTCGAAATCATCAATGTCTGATATGAATCTAGAACCTATGGAGGAAGCATGGCATTCTACCAAATTCTACTATACCTCTGTCAACATTTCTCTGGGCCTCAAATACCTAGGCTTTCTCATCAAACCCAATGACTATTCTTGCAAATATTGGACTTAGATGACATTACGCATTCAAAAAAGGCTCAATCTCTAGTGCAACAAAAGGATCTCCCGCGAGGTTCATCTGGTCATGATTAACTCGATACTTGAGGCCATGCCCGTCTTCTGGATTTCATTATCCTTCGTCCCTGCAGGAATTCTTCAGAGGATCCGGAATCTTTGCAAAAATTTTATGTGGTGTGGACCCGATAAAGAACATGCTCCTTTTGGATTGTGTGGCACAAGATCTCCTGCCCCAAATCACAGGGTGGTTGGGGTATCAAATACCTTACTTGTTTTGCCAAGGCTCCAGCTGCCAAATGCTCATGGCAAATTATAAAAGGAGTGGGTTTGTGGAACCGTTTTATTTGTCAAACATATATCTCTCCCCTTTCTATTGATGAATGGATCTGTGCCAAAGATAAGTCATCCAAGAACATCTCTAACATATGGAAGGCGATCATTAAGTCATTTGATCTAATTGGAGGTTGGTTAGCATGGAAAGTTGGCAACGAAAAAAGTATACGAATCAACCAAGATCTGTGGATAGGATGCATTGATTTTGTTTGTTTTCCCGATGAAATGACACTATCCTTGATTCATCGTGATCTCATCCATATGCATCAGATTCAAAAATAGAGTTTAAATCCTCTTTTCAAACAGACTTGGTTAACGCCGCTGATGAACTTGATCTATCTGTTAGGGAGAGCCTTATTTGAGACAGATATATTCAGTCTCTTTTGGATAGCAATGTTTTTCCTACCAACAAGGCTGGTGATCTGCTCTAGGTTAAGAATACCAAAGGATGATCCTACTCTCCCAAGTTGGGGTAACTGGCTCTCAGAGAGGAGAAAGATGCCCCCCCGCGAACTGGTGGTGCAGGAACATATGGAAACTTCTTTAGCCACTTAAAAAACAAGATATTTATATGGCTTGAACTTGAAGGTAAAGTTCCTATCTGGGATGTATTGTACCGCAGGTTTAAAATCGGGTCAAGAAGATGCCCCATATGTGCTTTGGCTTCCGAAAATATTGCCTACCTCTTCATCACATATCCTTACACTTGTGATATGTGGAGCCATCCCTCCTTACTTACAGGCTCTGACTTAGTTTGGAGAGGAATTTATATTCAACAAGCATGGCTCTCATGGACTAACAACAAATTCTTCACTCATATTCTACTCTCCCATCTTTCCTTATTTGGGGAGCTTGGCTCACTAGGAACAAGGTGATCTTTGATGATGTCCTTATACCTGCTTAGGTTTATATTGGAAAAATATTTGGTATTTTCAAATCTTTCCCTTAGGATTTCTCTTCCAAACCCACTCGTACTTTATCAGATCCTCTTTTGTATGAGTCCTTTCATGGATGGCGCCTCTCAGGGTAGCCCATGGACTAGTGGTGTTGGTGGGATTGTTCACCTCTCAGGATCCCACTCTATCCACTTTGTTCCAGGTCTTGGAGATGTTGCGAACAATTCAGTTGAATTCACAACCATTAAACATCTCTTGTCTCTCTCACACTCTATCGGGAACCTTCATATCCATATTTTTGGAGATTCAAAGTTGGTTAGTGATTGTCTGAAATTTGGAAATCCCCCATGGAATATTTTCTTACTTCCTCTCTTCAAGAACATAGACAGGATCAGTGCACTCTTTCAGCGGATTTCCTTCTCCCATATATTTTAGGAATGAAATTCTGAGGCGGATTTGCTCTCCAAAAAAGGTATTTTATTGTCGATCGAATATATGGATAAATGGGAGAATACCCACAACTCCATGAACTATTTGGGCAGAAGTTGATTTTGATTACTTAAAGGAACTATCAATTAACAGTTTATTTACATGAGATTTTGTTTGTAGTTTTTTACTGACAAGACAATTATATATTTTGAAAAAGTATGACCTGGAGGTCATATGAACAATATGGCTTTATATTAATAAAGTTGTGATACTTTTTCTATGGAAAAAAAATTGTTTACATGTATTATTTAAAAAATGTTTTTTAAGTTGGATATTTTGAACTTGTTTTAAAAGTCACTATACTAAAAATAATAATTATATATTGGTTAAGAAGTTACCTTTAACCACTTATAAATTCTAATATCGTGATTTTTATACGAATGGAGATCCCACAAAAGAGTGGTGACTTTTTTTCCATAAAGAAAAATCTTAGTTTTCTATTAGTATTAAAAAAACTTTGTTCAAAGATTCTATAAAAATATCTTACATATAGCTTGATAGGAATCATATCACATGATTGAGAACAAATCCTCAAGATATGCACATAGAGGTTGTGCACCATAACATATTTACAAAAATAATGCATAGAGGTTGTTCACCATTAACATATTTACAAAAGTAATGCACAAAATGTATCCCTTTGTAAGACAAACTATAGTCCACAACAACATGACTCATAAAAGTGGCTGACAAAATGAAAAAGATGCATCATTAGTCCATAGTGTCTCTAAAGGAACCTAAATTAATCCCGTCCGCCACGCCATCACGATGCACCCATCAATGAATAATATCATCCCCCAGATGTAGATCCCTTTTCGATAGGAGTTCTGCTTCTTGATTCTTTCTTTATATATATGTTGGAAGGAGGAGAACTGAAAGAGTGTCAGATACCTTGAGATATCATCATAAATTGGGGCAAGGGAAATATTTTTTGGCCTACTTTTGTTGCTAATCCAATCGATAACCATATTGGAAGCACCCAAGATCTGGATTTGTTGAATTTGTTGGGAGACTACCAAGTGATAGGCCCAGTTTCAACACATGTAACTCAACAAGGTTATTTGTAGCAGTTCCTAGGCCTACATAAAAAGATATATAATGATTCATTTCAAGGTGAAGAATTCCCCCCATGCCACTTGTGGGAGGATTATGAAGGGAAGCTCCATTGAAAAATAACCATGGAATAGCTTGATCTATCTAAGATTCTAGTGCCTGAGTAATTTGTGTAGAGGAGTGACTTGTGGGAACATATTGACAATAGCCATCCCCTTTGAAGCACATAGGAAGGGGGTTGATACCTTGTCTTCGAAAATAGCATGAATCCTGGCATTTCATAAGCACCATATGATAATGACTGAGAGGACATAGAAATTCCTCATATCTATATTTTTACACCAAAGAGAAAAAGAATCAAGAACATTTTCACGATTCCATACAAAAGGAGTCCCCTTCATGTAACAAATATGATCCCAAACTTGCTTAGAAAAACTGCAATTCAGAAACAGGTGGTCAATGCTTTCACAATTTGCAAGGCAGAGAGGGCATTTTCCTGGTCCCTTCTAGATTTTCTTCATGAGAAAGTCCCATACTGGAATTCTATTTGATAGGACTAACCATAGGAAAATTTTACATTTAATAGGACACTTAATCAACCAACTGAGAGAATGCCACCATTTTGCAATGGGAGGATTTTGTTGAGACCTTAAAACCATATATCCAATCTTTGGGATGTATTGCCCACCTTCAGGGTTTTTGACCCAGAGGAGTTCATACAGCTTATCAATGAGGTAGATATTTGATCTTTTAAGAGAATTGGTGTATTCTTCCCATGCAGTTCTAGATTCCCTGCTTTCAATACTAAGATGCTCCATATATAACCATTCTTGTGAAAGGAAGTTGGAGTTAGTATAATCATGTACCTAATTTAAATGGGTAACCCAATGTCTGGGAGGTCTTAGACAAGTTGCATAGGAATAAAATGCTTTCCTGAGCTCACAATCCATGGGTCAAGTCCAATCCTTACCTTACAACCATTCCCAATACACCATTCCATCCAGTCACCTATAAGGTCGAAAGCATGTAACATAGATTTCCATATAATAGAAATGTTCCTTTGATATTTGTCTCTAATTCGAAACAACTCTTCCACATAGAGGGGATGGATGTATTTGTTGATGACAATAGAAAATTGCAATCCTTCACCTTCCAGGATCCTCAATACTCCCTTTACAACCAGGGATTTGGAGAAATAGTTGAGGTCTTTAAGACCCCACCTCTGATATTGGCCATGCTAAAGATGTCCAAGCTTCCCAATGAAAAAAAAGGTATGTTTGTCATCCCCCCTAGATAAAGTTGTTTCATATTTTATAAATATGTTCCAGTATATCATTAGAGATAGAATCCAATGATACCCATGAACATGTATTTATTCTAATACCAACTTAACCAAAATGAGCCTTCCCCCACGGCTCATCCACCTATTGCACCATAACTAAAGTCTCTTCTCAATATTTGCAATGAGCCATGTCCAATCTCACTTCAAGTATGTGTTAGATTTTAGAATAAAATCCAAATAAACTAGGCCATCCTCAATGTTCACCAAAGGAAAGAACAACTGATCACGAAACCAATCTCTCTTGTAATAAAAAATATGAGATAGTATGGAGGATTTGTTAACATTTATTATCATACCTATAGCAGCAGTGAAAAGGTCCAAGAACCCTTTTATTAACAAAATTTCTCTTATGCTACCATTGGAGAAGATCAATATATCGTCGACAAAAAAATATATGAGAGATATATAGGTGAGTGTTTATGTGAATTCCTTTATATAAACCATATGATCATGCATTATGTATCAATATTCCAAGTCCTTCCACAACCAAAAGGAAAAGTAAAGATCCCAGGGGACAACTTTGGTTAAGTCTCCTCCTAGGGCAGAAATGGAGAGGTTGATCCGTTGATGAGAACAAAAAAAGAGATTGCGCAAACACATGACATGATCTAGTTGAGCATCTGATGATTGAAGTCAATCTGAAGAAGAACAAGGTGCAGAAATTACAAGTTTACTATGTTATAAGCTTTTGACAAATCCAGCTTGATCATTATAGACAAAACATGTTTAGCCTTGATAGAGTGAAGTACCACTTGTCTTGTACCCACAACATCATGGATTTCTCTCCCAGAAAGGAAAACCAATTTCTCTTGATATATCGAAGAAGAGAGGATGCATTTGATTCTAAGAGCTATACTCTTTTCTAGGATCTTATAGATACAATTACAAAGAGAGATAGGGTGGAAGTTCTTTATCCTTTCTGAGTAGTCACATTTTTTAATCAGAGTAAGAAAAGTTGAATCGTAAGCAGCTAGGGTAGTACTGGAGGCTCTAGAATCCTTTATGACCTTCAGGAGATCCAATTCAAAATGGTATAAGAAGGTTTTGAAAAATTCAAATGGACATCTGTCAGGGTCAAGGTTGTTGTCTCTTCGGAGAGACTTAACAACTCTCCTAATCTCATCCAATGATATCACTTGCATAAGAGCATGATTATGTTCTTCATTTACATATGAAGGGTACATGGAAATAATGCTCATCATGTTTGCAATAGAAGCGATGTCATCCTCTTTGTACAACACTCTAAAATGTTGAACACTCGCTTCTGAAAAGTTCTCAAAACCTAAGACAGTTTCTCCATCTTGGCTCTCTATTACCCGAAATACTCACCTTCGGCTGACAGAAGTTGTTTCCCTAGCCTGAAACACTCAGTACTAGAACAAAGCAGTCACAACATAAAAGAACTTGCCCTAATATAACATAAACTTATTGAATAAAATAATCTTTTACCTCTCACAAGTTGTAAAAGATTGGTCTTTGTAGTGTTTGATCTCCATAGATGTCCTGCAATATACACAACAAAAACACACACTAGATCATAGTAACAAGCTAGTCTATGATCTTAAGTTAATGACCAAGGAATTCAACAATAAACATAGTGATTCAAAAACAATGATGGTCATGGGAAAGAAACCTATATTTGCATTAATAAAATGGAGAGAGAGAACATGCAACCTAAGCCTTGGTGTTGAGGAACCCTTCTCAAGTGAACTTTGCCTCAAAGCCTCAAGCTTTCCTACCAATTGCTCACTAGTCTTGGCTGAATTTGTCCAGAGTTTAGATTCAATAACATAATCTTCCTCCCTTTACCCATGGGGGGTGAGATAGTATTTAAAGCCATGGGAGGATAGAATAGGTTGATGATCTCACGGGTGAGGTGGAGGGAGGATCATGATGGATCTCGAGCTCCAGGTGGTCCTGAACCTTAGGGATGAGGCTCCACGAAGTCAAGCTTCGATAACCCTCTCAAAGCTTCTCTTTTTACCTTTAAAACTCAAGTATCTCTCTTTGTCCAAAGGGATAGAGCATTACTAGCTTGGCACTGCTCATTACATAAAGGAAAATGGTGGTGGCACCGCTTACTGCTCAAAGCAAAAGAGTGTTACTAACATAGGTACTGCACCTTGGCCACAAGGAAAGTGCAGTGGTGGCCAAAAGTGTAAAATCACCAATCCTTGTCCAGTTTAATCTTCAATACTTGACGATTTAAGGCAAACACTGATACTTTGATCTCATTACATGAGGCAAGAGGGATAGGATAGGTGAAGGCTTTGTAGGACCAATTTATCACTTTGAGGCAAGAATCCACTTATCAGATGTCTTCAACAACCAAACTCATCGTATAGAACATTTACTCTTCGATTTATGTCTATACGACTCACAACATGGTTGTTGACCAATACATTGCAGATCCATGTGAGATATAAACAGACATGGCTACTAGAATACAACATAGATCCATGCGAAGAAGAATCAAACTTGGACATAGCTACCAAACATATAATGTAGATCTATGTCATGCATACGCAAATTTGAGCACATCCACAACCATACAAATGTGGATCCATGCTATGATTCATACAAATACTCCATCACAACTTGGGGAGATCAATAAGCGCTTTAACATACACCCAGGGTCTTTGTCTCATCTTCAACAAAGTACGAATATATCCATGCGAATACATGTAATGAAATCAAACATGGTAGAACCACTTGATTACCGGTCAATGATGAAAATCGTTAACAAGTGCAAGGGATATCACCATTAATGTCGATGACTCCCAAGGTACCCCAATACATTCCTCCAAATGTGAATAGATAATTTGATGTCGAACACTTGGCTTAATCTTTCAATCAAAGTTTAGTGATGTAAACCTATTATCGAAAGAAATGAAATATGTCATTGATGTATACAGATATCAAGGTACTACTTTATTTCTAAGACTAATTCCCGGAAGATGAGTTGAAGTCGACAGGAATAGTCTCGTCGAAGGAGGGTCATGGTTAATCCCACATCAACGACACAAAACTCGAAACAAAGTTCTAGAATTTTAGTGTGAAGTAACCATAGGATTGACTCAGAGGTAACTAACACAAAGGTATTTTTTACTGCAGATGCAAACTCTCAACACAATTTTCCTTTGAACATGGGGTGGCACGACCGAAGACTTGGCAACATTGAATTGACGAGGCAGATACCAGGACACAATGCGACGATAGATGGTGAATTCTTTGAAAGACTCAAAGGAGTGACATGAATCATGAAAGTGGATCGACTCAGAAGCAAGCTGAATACCCAATTGACTGAATGAAATGCAGACAGGTGCCATGTTCAAAGGTGACTAAAAACTACCATTATTGCAAATGAAATATAGTTCCCTTCCCTTAATTTCTCCATCATGCTTGATGAGTGCCTCTTTTCGTTTTCACGAGTTCAAAGAGAGTAACAAACACTCGTTGTAGCTTATTGTGAGATAAGTCCATTCTCATATGTTTTCTAAACCTAAGAAAGGAGGGGTTCGTTCCCAAAAGAGGGTCTCTCTGTGTTTAGTTTAACGAGTCCATTGAAATTAAACTCTCTGTCGTTCACGTTTAGAGAGTCTGAACGAAACGGAAGAAGAATCCAAAGTGTCCTTTTTCTTACAATTTAGTCTCTGGGGCCTGAAAAAATATAAAATGGTACCCTAGAGAACTCTTCTAGTCAATGACTAGAGTGTACATTTTTCATAACTTGGTCAATCCAAACCGAAAAAGGGGTAAACTACCGTCGGAAAGATGACTCTTCATGTCCTTTTACGAGCGTGAAGAATACAAGTTCACTCGATGATCTTTTCACATTTTAAGATTCCAAAAAGATCTTAAAGAGGACTCTATTAGGGTTTCTTTTTCATAAAAATGAGTTTAACGAGTCTGAAAAAGAGGTAAACTTTGACTCGAAAACTCAGTTCTAGGATTAATGAGCACGCCCGAAGTTTCGAAATAGCACTCTAAAGCTTTTTTTTGTTTTGTGCGAGAACGAAAAAGAAAAAAAGAAACTCTTTTATATCCAAAAATATTACTTCTCCATGCCCTGCAACCTTCAAAAACACAATTAGACAATTTTTTAAATAAAAATTGAACTAAATATGACCAAACTAGGGTAAAAACTAATGAAATAATTAAAAATAAATAAATCAAAAATAGTTAATAAAACATGGTAAAAGGTTAAAAACATTTACCATTTTCTTTTTACCCAATTCGAGCGCAAAAGAGCCATTTGGAGTGCAAATTTGAAGCTTGGATTGCGGAGCCTACGATCAATCATTTTCCAAACCATCTAAACCAGGTAATTCTAGAACTCATTCCTAACATTTTCACGGTTTCAAATTTCAATTTTGATGTATTTTTTTGGGTTTTAAGGCGATTTCCCAAAGGGAAAATGCGTTTTGAGGGCACCGCAATTTTCCCTTTTGGAAACAGCGGTGCTCCAATCACACCGCATCTTTCCCTGAAGGAAAGAGCGGTGGCACCGTTCTGTTCTAACGAATAAACCGCAGTGTGTCAAGTCGCTTCGTTCGCTTGCTACGCAGAGTGGCAAGGTCCATCATGTGCTACCATGAGCACCATTAGGGTTATGTATGATGTATACACTGAAAGCTCCTAGCTTCAGCACTTTTGTTATCTTGTAGTGTTGAAAGCTAGCGTTCTTCAATCGAGGTCTCGAGACCATATTTTTTGAACATGTTCACTGTAAGAGAGTTTTTAAAGAACCAAAGATTATATTGTAGTCAATGTGTTGTAAATTGTACTCATTCTTATTTTGGATAATTAATAAAGAGAATAACAATCCTTAGTGTAGGTAGCCCAAATTTGGGTGAACTACTTATATTGTCTCTTTTACTCTTGCACTTTATGTGTTTCTTCTTGTTAAGTTTTAATATTTATAATGATTTTAATTTGTGTCCCGACTAAAAAGTGTGATTGTTTTATGCTTTTTGTATAAGTTTATGTTTTATGTGATAATGTTATAAACTAGTAGTTTTGAAAGATAATTCATTTCATAAAAGTATTATTTTATTAATATAAATGCATATAAAATTTATGTCAAAATTATTGAGGATATATATACCTTGAAAATGACTGATCTAGGTATCACTTGTGAATATTCTATTTTTCTCTTAAATGTTAATATATTTAAAAAGTTGTTATATTTTTAATAATATAAAATAAAATATTTTATTGACGAAATTAATGTCAATTGCATATATACTATGGAAAGAACCATAAACTAGCAATTGCCCCAAGGAAGGTGCAATAATACGCCGTGAAGGTAATTGTTAGCGGGTAAGTGAGAACAGGTAGTCTAGTATCTATGATTGCCTAACGAATATAACCTATTAATAAGAAAAAGAACATCATTGGGAAACACATAAGAATTCCTGTTAACCAACCAATCTATTTTGAAACTATTTGATAGTTTAGAAAAAGGCCTGTCTGATGAGGAGTTAGTTGATAACCTAGTGGAGAACTTTGTTCACATTTGTCTCAAACATCTTGGTGCCAAAAACTTTACTTCATGTCAAAAATTCTTCCAGATATATGAAGGGAGAGAAAAACTGTCGTTACGAAGAAAATATATTTGCTGCACTTAACTTTTAGTGGAGTTAACATCTTCAAACCTAGGAAATTGGTAGATATAGAAGATCTACATAATTGTTATCCTTGGAATCCAAGGATAAAAAATTACAAGTTACATGAATATGATTATTATATAATGATTGGATGCTATGAGGGTTGGTTTGAAGGTCATTGGGGCTTTCAAGAATGATAATGTAAGAAATATAGAATTCCCAATGCACCTTGTTTTAATGATAAGCAGCCTCTTCTTGGTTATATTGATGGTGTTTCTCAAGAGAGGGGAAGAAAGTGTGAACTAACACTCAAGGTGAATTGTTTGCTCTATGGGCGATTTTGTTATTTGCTTGTACTAAGTAAATCTTTTTTTTTGTAAATTGTTGGGACTCTGAAATTGTTATTGACTAGTCTATGCGAAAGGATCAGTTATAGGTGGGTTTGTTGGATGGATGGAAAATCAAGATAAGAAATATTCATTTAGCGTTTGCACGCTTGCAATTTCAACATGTGTATGGTGAATTCAATGCAATTTCAACATGTGTATCTTGAATTCAATGAGGAAGTAGATTTCCTTTCGAAGCAAGCATTCTCTAG